>CAJHZI010000900.1:0-129974 GCA_905160935.1 Enchytraeus crypticus | reverse complement strand
GGGGGGGGGGGGGGGGGGGCGAGAGACAGACAGAGAGGCGGAGAGAGAGAGATAGAGAGCGGATCATGTAGCATTTTATAGCTTTTAGTTTATAGACATTATGAAAGTACTATCTTCATAAAGTTGAGCAATTTGTAATTTTGTATTGTTTCTTATATAAAGGCTACTTTAGTTTAGAAAGGGTTAAAGGTTTAGTAAGGGATTTTAGGCTATGTGATTAATTTTCTTGTTGATCAATGGGAAGAAATAGTAAAAAGATCCAAGGCTCTGCCTAATTCTTAATGGTCTGTTCTCTAACAGCAGACGTTTGAACAAAAATTACTTATTTAAGCTTAAAGCACTACTTACTGATTGATATATTGATTGATTGGGGTGATTGATTGATGCCTGGCAGACATACAGGTGACCTGGGCAACATAGTTGCAGATGCGAGTGGTAAAGTTGACGCGACCATCACAGATTGGTTGATCAGCTTAACCGGGCCCACGTCCATTATAGGCAAACCCATTGTGGTAAGTAGAACTGTAGAACCAAAGTTTTAGACAATCTACGATTCCTTTAAAATTTCAGCTGAGCCCATCTCCATTCGCTCAGCTGATAGGCAATAACATCAGAATTAAATACGACAAAAATAATGCAAACTACGTTTAATTCCTTGTTTTAGTTTCTTTAGATCCACCATAATCATCATTCGTTTTACTCGCACAACATAGCATTGGTTTTCAGCTAACTAATGGAATAGAATGGCTCACTGATTCATTGCTTTATTAGATTTCTGCTAAGATGTGATCAGTGACGGATCCAAGGGGGGGGGGCCCAGGGGCCCCCACCCCCCTAAGGCCCGACGATAAAAATTTTAAAATTATAGACTATTTTCATTGTTTCTATGGCAATTTCTATGTGTCATTGTGTTTGTAAGGGTAGTGGTTAGGGTGGGGTGGAGGGGGGGGGGGGGGTAAGAGAGGGAACTCAGTTCCACTAGATCAAATTTTTTAAATATGGGACTAGGGGCCCATATTTTGTATACTAGGAGCCCTGTAAATAGAAGGGGGCCCGAAATATGTTGACCGTTTCACTAACTCTAAATTTTTCTCTAACCACTGTATAAGAGGAAAAAGGAGTGCTAGTAAAAAATGTGAACTCTGTCCCGCAGAAATGGTGCAAGCAGACTTGGCTGGGAGGGGCTTAAGCCCCCTCCTACCGCCAAAATTTGGGCACTTTTTGCAATTCGTCCAGATCCGCTGAGTTTCTTCAGAGGTGAAAAAATTAACCTACTTTTTTCCAAAACAGTTGTAGGATTTTAGGCATTTTGGGTTTTCCTCTCACTTTAGTACGGGTATGAGTGGTGGGGGAGGGGGGTAAGATACGCTCACTCTACTAGCCGAGCTCATTAGTGAAAACATTTTGAGCTCCCATCCCCCCCCCCCCCCCCCCCCCCCCCCCCACAGCATTGTTTCTGATGGCGTCACACGTCCAAAAGAAGGCGGGGTGTATGAAAAAATGTGTACATTCTCAAAAAAATCTCGGGGGCCCCCCCTTAAAAAATTTCTGGATCCGCCCCTGGATGTTATTCAAAGCAGCGCCATTCAGAAATGCTGAAAGCTGAATGAAATGTACAGTGTATTATATCGAAAGGTATTCCCATATTATTTGAAATCTGAAATAAACACATGTTTCTCTCTTATTTCACTTTTAATCTCATTTTCCGATATTATTTTTCTTTATAAAAGAAACCCTTCATTGCAGCAGGTCCGGTTTTTGCTTGTTTTGAATACTTGTTCCGTTTTTTAGTTGCACACTTGGCATAAAAATAAAAATAATAATAATAATAATAATAATAGTAATAATAATAAAGGTTTAACGTCCGTTTTCTCATACAAGATGATGTCAGGGACGTCATATCTCATATACATTTCCTTTGCTTAGTGTACTTTTTATTATTTCTTTATTTCCTGGCCTTCGTTTATTGTTTTCCTCTTTTCATCCCGACTATATTCTCATCAAATCAACATTAAGTTCCATGCTGCGTCACCAATGGCTCTCAACGTTTGTACTATTTCTATTGTGTATTACCATTCCCTATATGTATTGCTTTAGCCAATAAACTTACAAGCATTGAATGAAAGCTATTAATTAGAAACACTCTGTTTTCAGCATTAATTACGTACATATTTTGTGCGGATATAATTATGTTAAGAATAAGTTTAAGTAATATATCACATGACGATAAACCATTAGAAAAGTTAAGTCATGGGCAGGAAAAGTATATACACAAGTTAGAGAACTACAATTTTTATCACCAGCTTTTTTAGACGACATCATTTAAATGGGCTCTGACTTTACAAATTTAGTGGGGCCGGTATCCCTACAGCCCCACATGGTTATTCGCCATTTTGTGATGGATCCCTGACCTGCTCCTTTTAAGTTTTTCACACTTAATATGTTTTCAACTTCTGGGATAATTCTATAATTGCTGGGATAATTCTATAATTGCTGAATAGTTAATAATTAATGAATTAATTTGTATACGAGTGTATCTCCTACCTTGTCTATGTAACTTTATAATTAATTCATCAGCATGGCAGAAATGTCCATCCATTTATGTAATTACATGTTTTTCTTTTTGCAAATTTCAGTGTTATTCCTCTAATGCAGCATAAAATTTGATGCAAAACTTGTGCACTACCAATGCATTTCCAGCTTAACGTCCTTGAATCATCAGGATTAATAATGCCTCGAAGTTTGACTGTTTGATTGGTGTATCATGCTTAGATATGTGAAATGATTGATTTGCATTGTCTGCATGTAGAAACGCGAGTTAAGTGATGATTACTACGGATTTATTGATGTGCAGTGTGTAGATATATCAGTTTAAAGATGATATTGTAGGGCCAACTGATTGATTCATGTTCAGTATATAGTTACATGTGTATAAAAGATGAGTTATTACTGATTGATTGATGTGTAGATACATGAATTAAGAGATGATCTGGGAAGGGGCGGGGCTGCCTCGAGCAACACCACGGGCAATGCCGGGGCACGCCTGGGCTGCTGCCTCATTCAGGACACCACGGGCGGTCCCGGGGGCGTCGATCAGACTACTGTGAGCGGAGCCGAGAAGAGTACTGTGGGTGCGGCAGGCCTAACCACCTTCTCTCCTACCACACTCCTACTGGCTGGGATAGCCTGGATTCTTCTCAAGAACTGATTCATCGTACCTATTCAAACATCAGTGATAATCATGATCTGATAGTTGAAAGTGATATTGAACGTATATTATGGTTGATAAAAGCGATAAATGAATGTATTTATTAAAGAATCTGATAAAACATCTGAAACGGTCGTTGTGTAGAGTTGTGCGTATCTGCACTTTGTCGTGCCTTATTGGTTAGCGCTTCGCCTAATTTTTATTGATGTATGAGGTCTGTGAAATTAATTTTGGTCAATTTGCAGGTGAATTCATTTAGAGTAGTGTAAATTTAAATTTAAATCTCGTATTGCAGAAAGTCCTTATGCCGAACAAATTCTTTCTCATATCGTCTAATGCATTGACTGTAAATCTGTAATTTGTTCATAATAGGTAGCAACGAATTGTTTAGTATCTTCATGGAGTTATTAAAAATGACAATTGTGGAATAGGTTAGATAAGTTCAGGATAGTACCATTACATAGAATCTTAATAATTATATTAGTTATAATAATGAAAAATAATTATATAGAAGAATAATTATAAAACTATCAAGTAACTATGATTAATTTATGTATCAAAATCCATGCAGAAATTTAACGCCTTGACTTAAAATCTTCAAAAGCGTAGGAGCACTCGATAGTTATTGATTATTTAAGCACATTTAAAACACGTATGCTTCGGTTAGATGACATGTGCTTGGGCAGTGGTTAATATAGAAGTCGATTTTGAAGTTGATAAAGGAGTTGATGAATTTCTTTAAGGATATCTTTTCAGCAGAGTGGTAAATTTATACAATCATTTTCATATTAACTGGATGTGGAAACGCTAAACCTTTGATTGTTTTCGACAATCCTTGAACTGTGTAATGAATAATTTATTCTTATTTTAGAATAGTAGATTTCATTTGAACATATCACATGGTCCCGGTTTCCTAAATAGAATATTAGTGATGAAATATAACATTCCATATTTTAGTGGAAGTTTCTAGGTATTACATTATTTTTGTTGCTGGTGAGCCTATATACAGGTATATTGCATTAGACATATGTAGTCTAATGCAATACATGAATTTAATCTTTTAGCCTTCTAGATGACTGCTAGGTAGATCCTATTCACACAATATTATTTCGTACAATTTATTATCTCGCTCTCGCACCGTTAATCAATCATGCAATTTGATGCTTCAAAAAAGATTCTGCCTCAATTCTGTAAAAGTATATTAACTTAAAACCACATAATTAAACTCTCTGATAATTTCCTGATAGTTGCCTCCTCCGTGATTCATCTTTCACTAAATATAACCAATGCGGCTTGTTCTGCATACTAATTGTTTACAATTAGTATGCAGAACATACTAATTGTATGCACAAATAGTATGTTCTGGAATCTTAAATTTTCTGGATTCAACCAATACCTGAGCTTTTCGCGAAAAATAATTTACATATTTACTTCTAGAAATTAAAAATGTGTATAAAGGTTATTCTTGCTTTATCTAAAAGTTATCTGCAGATCGTACGTGCTCTCTACTAAATTTAATAATACCTATTGTAACTTTATCGACATTACATACGATACTATATTACTTAAAGACTGCTATATATTGATATATTATTCCAGATCTGTGCTTTGCGAAAAAATATTATTTAGATTTCTGTATTTTCCTACTGCATGAACCATGAAATTATGTAAAACAACTGATGCTCTGGTGTTTGTTTTATTGCCCTCGAATTGGTGCGTAGGTGCAGTTCATAACAATTTATAGGCCTATACCAGCGTTTGGTATTTAATGCTTAAGCTGCTTTGTTGAATATTGCTACTCAAATAATAAAAAGAATTTTAAGGGAAATTATTTCAGTTTCTGGTCATTTTGAGGATATTTGTAGGAGAAATGAGGCGTACGTAATCCGCGAGTTTTAGTATATCTGGCCTACATTAAAACAATATACAATGCCATGACCTAGAACTGCTGTATGTGCCTCTAAGCTATTCATGTTGCCTGTAATTAATAATAATAGTTGTTGCTAATACAGAGTAGCTAATGTTTTTGAATATATATAATGTAAGAATAATATTCATATAAACTTAAGATAGCGTAAGATTATTTGGATTGAATTTGGATTATTTTCAATGAAGTATTTGGAGGCTTGTACTTGCTGTAGAATATAAGCTTACCTGAGATGTCTCCAATAAATTAAAATGTGCCTGTAAACAGTCAATAGGACTACTTGTAATCAATAAACTGTACAACTAATCTAAAATCGTGTGAAATTTAAGGTGATCTCTTATGAAGAAAAATTTGTACAACTCACGAAATGAAGAATTTCTTCAGAAAGTTGGTATAGGCTACAGATCGTTGGAGCCAATAAATAGGCATGGAAATAGCCAGGAAATAGGCATAGGACTACAAAGAAGAGCTAAAACAAATAGCCTAATTTTAGAAGGAATAATTATTAATGTAATGGAAGTGAGGAAACCTGACACAACAAATGTTGCACGATTCTGGAATATATTAGTTTAGGCCTATGCAAGAGCTTACAACAATGGACTTTAGGAAATCAATGGCTATGCAGGATTAAAAAAAACAGGTAAAAAATTGCATTTAATTATTTATATAATACACCATATAGGCCGAGTTAACCAGTACAAACCTAGAACATGTCTGTAGTGCTCGATCCTTTCCATATCTCTTAATTTTAAATTCAATCTGGTTTCCTGAATATGTTCAGCTGTGAACAACATAACATGTTCAGTGAGATAGAGACTGACAGTAATAACAATAATAACAACAATTAGAGTGCTACAGTCATCAATGACAACTAATACATTATTCAAGTATACGTAAAGTTACCAAAAAACAAGTAGACCTAACCAACTAGCTACCTAGGCCTACTGTAGGCCTTTATGAAATTTCTAAATTTACATTTCTATTTTGGACTAATGTCACATAATTATACATATATGTGCATTGTAAAATGCCTAATTGATTTATAATATATATAATTTACTCATACAAACTTTATATTTAGCTTACAAATTTTTAATTTGTAAGCTAAATTTTTTTATAATTTTTGTTATGTCTCAACAATAAAAAAGGGAAATGTGAGACTGAAATATGCAGTAGGATTGCATAAGCAAAGGCGGCCTTTGGTGATAGGAAAGAACTTTTAACAAAAAGTCTAAAGAAAAACCTAAAGATAAAGAGAGTGAAAACCTTCGATCGTTTGGACCACGCTAATGTATGGATGTGAAACTTGGACCTTAAGGAAGGAAGATATTTGGAAACTGGAGGCATTGGAAATGTGGATATGGAGAAGAATGGAGAGAATTATTTGGACTCAAAAGGTTACAAATGAGGAAGTTCTGGAGAGAGTTGGTACAGATAGACAGTTGATAAATGTATTAACAAATAGGAAGACGAGTTGGATAGGACACATTTTAAGGGGGGGAGGTCTATTAATAGAGGTCATAGAAGGTAGGATGGAATGAAAAAGAGGCAGGCCCAGTTTAGCTATGTTAGATGATTTAGAGACCCACTCATGTGTGAAAATGAAGAGGAAGGAGGAAGACAGAGAAGTGCGGAGGCGTTTTTACCATGGACCTGCCAGTAGGCAATGCACTAAGAGAATCGCAACAATTTCTTTCGGAAGCCCATTTCAACTATTGTAATAATAACTCTCCGACTCTAAAAATTTATTTTGCAAAAGTCTAGTCTCGTCTAATCTAGTCTAAATTTAATAAATAAATACTTGTGACGTCTAGTTCTACAGCTGTTTTGTAAATTAAGCCAAGTGTTACAATTACAATCAACCTTACCAAATTCCTTTTTGAATTTCAAATACCATTGGCCTACTTCTATAGAAGATAGACCTATCCCCATACTCTTTTTTCATATAGGTATTCTAATCCTGTACAATACATGTACATGTATATTTTAGACACTAGACAGTTTTCGTAATTAAAATTATTGCAATCTTTAATCAGTCTTTTCACTCACGTTCAGCCTGCATCATCTCTAGATAGCTAGATTTATCCGCTTTTTGGTAGCAAGCTAGCTAAGGACACCTACAAAATGTATAAACATCCATCATTTTAATTCTTTTTCTTTATGCTAGTTTTCTGAATATTGGATTTTGCACCGTTATTAGACTTTTTTAAATTCATTGGTTTGATTTTGGTATCATAGCACTCCAGTTATCGTTGTTGTTGTTCATTGTGTCTCGCATATTTCGACCAGAACATAAAGAAAAACCAATAAAAACAACATTTAAATGTTTTTTATATGGTAGCGTTGAAATAGGGATTGTGTTAGTGAAGAAGAAATTTTTACAATTTCGGGATTTCGTAATGAGCGACTAAGAGTTAGGGGCCCCAAAATCAGCCGAGTAGTGGCCGGTCGTCTACCCCCCACAGACAGCCAAAAAATTGTGAGTACTCGAAGTTAAGACTGAAAAATCTTCATTTGAGAAATGTAAATAAAAGAATTGGATAACTCCAGTTATGGACGTTGTGTTGACAGAAAGACCTCCACTTCTAAAGACTTCGGGAAAACTGGTTAATCTTACTCCTGGAGAGAAAGTAGTTGTATTGAATTATATTTTCGTCTTTCGTACGTTAATATTTCCAAGTCTTTAGAAACCGCCCGTACTATATCTTGTTATTGTTAATCCATACCTATTCTTTTGAAGATGTGCTGTGGATAAGTATAAAGATAGTCTTTTTAAATGATTGAATGTTCAATATATTCATAAATATATGTCTGAAGTAAATTGTCTAATAATAATTTTTATTAGTTATGATCTATTTTTAATAAAATTTTATTTTTTATGTATATATAGGTCATTTTATAGGTAATTTATATATAGGTCTATATATGTATTTAGGAAAATCTTAATCAGCTTATGTACTATTGCTGATTGATGTCACATCTTTGTACAATTTGACAGCTATGACAATTTAGTAAGAAAATTGAGGCACATTTAATGTACAAGACCAATTTCATTTAGTTAACTGAATGTATCCTATAATTATAGCAAATTACTAGCTGTGCTACTAACATCGTGTGTTAGTAGCACAGCTATATCTTGTGTTGCTTTGATGGAAGCTGCGGAACTGCAGTACAATTCAGAATTCTACTTTCAAAACAATGTTTTTTTATCGTTAATCCCGCTTCTCTGCAGGGTCTGCTTGGCAGCATGCCTACCTCCAATTTCTGTATTCGTGGACGTATTCCGAATTGACCTTTACTATGTGCATGTCAGTTTCTATTGTCTACTTTTGCGGAACATCCTGTCGAATGAGCCAAATTTTGGCACAGCGTGTAATTTGATACGACTAAAACTACCCCAACTGGCGTGTCGCTCTGCCTGTCGTCAGAGACCTTCACCAATAAGTTATTGCATCCTGCCGACACTTCGTAGAATTGTTGATAGGATTTTGCCGACGGGTATACTGCAGTGATACTGTCCAGTAATATATCTCTCTCTAGATGAGCATGTTGTGAAGTATCTTTCCCGTTATTAAGCTTATGACAATGTGGTTTCCATAGACAAGTTTGAACAGACATTTACGTACCTGTCTTGGTAGCTTACTTCTTGGAGCATTAATCCTAAAATCAACCGCATTGTAAACTAGTGTGTTTAAATTCTCCGACATGGTATTTGATATGGAAGTTGAGAACCACTCAGTTAGTTTGGGCTTTTACAACATGCAGTATTCAAAAACAATTGCTTGATACTTAGAAGATTCGCATTGTTTCTAGTTGCGTATCTTACCGACATCGCCACTGGCTGGAGCCAGTGGCAATGTTGGTAAGATACACAACTGCAGATCAGTATGTGCCGGGTTCAAATCCTGGGCTCACCCATCACTGATATCGCATTCGAGTGAGGAAACTGTTGTTAACATTACCTTATTTTAACCTTAAATCATATCACAATTTAAAAATTACAAGTTAACCATACACCATAACCATAGATAACCCTGCTATAAATAGTTAGAAATGCAGAAAATAACTAATAGACACAACTCAAATCTTCTGCATTCTGATACTTATTAGTGCATTTATCTACCCAGCCACTAGTGCTTCCCAGTAACTGGGATGCGCCAAGCTTTCTATCGGCTAGTCGGGTGGCTCTTGTTACCTATACATGTTAAGTAAGTACATTTGTAGGTATCATTTTAAAGTTACCTTCAACTGATCAGTGTCCACCTTAACTGTCATTTACGTGTTACTCTTGATATATCATCAATAATTGTAAATCAAAACTGTATCTTCTATTTTATTCTAAACTTATGTAGATGAAATATGCTTAGAATTGAACTCACTGCATTTGATTTAATAGAGAAATAAAATAATTAACAATTAATAGTAGAAGTTGATTGAACAAAATAGGGATTGACTAAAATAGTAGATTGACTGATGATATGGTGTGGGACAGAGAGGACTGGAGAAAGTCTATTCGTATCCCGACCCTGATTAAACTAGGATTTAAGGGAAGATGATGATGATTAGAAGTTGAATGAAGCTTATACATGTGTTACTTTTAAAAATGTAGTATATTATCGTAGGTCCACTTGTTAATCTCTGATTATAAGTTATATGAACTATAAATATTTGTGATTGACAGTAGTTGAGATCAGTCAACACTGCCAGCAGGATTCATCAGGTCATAGTATTTCTGTTCAAAGCAATAGCACATTGAGCACGATGAGTGAGAACGCAGTAGCTCAGTCTTCATCCAAGCTAATCGAATCATCGTCCTCAACTTCATTATCAAAAACTGTGGCTAATCATGAGAAAGCTGAAAATCGGAAGCCTGCAGCGTGTTCATCGAACTCTAAGCCTGAAGCTGTAAGCAAAAGTAAGAATTCAGCCGCTAATCATTCTGAGCAGAATAAAAACAACTCCTCTTCAACTGATTCTAATGCCTGTGATAAAAAAGCTAAGATGACTAAAAAGGTCGAAGGCACAAAAATTGTCACACCCTCTAAGAAGCCGCAAAAGTCTGATAAGTTTGCGGCTGCTGGTAATTCTCGTGAAGGGAACCGCATGGCTTCTAATTGTGTTACTTTAACAAGTGAATGTCAAGGTGGCAGTGAAGGTCGAGCCAGCAATGAAGGCCGAGGTAATAATGAAGGCCGGGCTAACAATAAAGCATCTTTGTCTCAGGAGAGGAATGGTAACTCAACTCCAATCGTTCACAGAAAGTCGGCTCCCAGTAGCGAATGCACTGAAGTCAATGGAAGAAAGGCGTCAACTCCACAGCCGTATAAAAAGAAGGATAAGCGCAGTGTGACTGACTCGAGCGGTAAATCTGGACAAAGAGCTCTGACTCCAAACATTGGACACCCTGTAGAAGGAGGCTCTTCTGGGGAAAAGAAAAGTAGAGGTGATAACGGAGAATCCAGTGATCATCGTGATATTTCTAAATCTGCCAGCGATAAGAATCTTCACAGAGCCAGCAATCGGTCAAATAATCACGGCGATGCATCCGTTGGAAGCCTCAAAACCAGGATAGTTTTCAACAGTGAGAGAAAGCTAGGCGAGGAGTCTCTAAAGAAAACTGATGCTTACGGTGACTTGTTAAGACCGGCTGTGACTGCAAGCAAGGAAACGTTTTCAAGTGCTTCAATAAAGTACAGATATACCAGAGTATGTATGACTTTTGCATTTAGTTATTAGTCTTAATTAAATGTATTTCTAATAGCTTAGATTAAGGCTTGATAGGGTGTAAGAGTTAAAGATTTTGAAATGGTCATAAAAATTGTAACTCAAGTCCGCAAGAGACGTCCCTGACATCGCTCTATGGCGAGGAACCGGACGTTAAATTATTATTGATTGATTGATTGATTAACTAATATTAAAAATAATAAATAATTTAATAATAATATTCATAATAATCATAAAAATATATTGGTAAGATGAAAGGAACCTTATGTGTCATTATTCAATTTTTTCGTGTTAACTGGAGATATCTAGACAAATAGAGATTTTTAGTGGTATAAAAATTAATGTACAATTTTGAAGGTTACCTAATTTAAAAGTAATAATTTCATTTTATTTAAAAAATAAAAGTTTCGTTTTTATTCACACTGAATGAGGTAAGATTTGCCAATTTACATTTTGTGTAAAATAATACACACTGGCAAAGAAAGGGTTAACTTAAATTAACTTAATTAATTAAATTGCAGCAGCATAGGAGCCTCTAACAGCTTACTGTCCTGTCCTAGTGTTAACTTTAACATGGCTATTAGGGCAACCAAGCCAATAAATGTTGCTTTAAAATATTGCTTTGATCTGCTTTGATAGTCCGTCTTCAATTAATTGTATAATTACTGATTGTTCAGGTTGAGTTGCGGATGTCTGCTTCACTGTCAAAATGCAGGCATTCTATAAACATGTACACTGTTGTAGGAAAATATCACTGCGTGATATATTTAATTTAATTAGCTGCAGTGGTTTAATTATCTACATATCACTAATGACTATAATGAGCTGTCTTTGGCTACAGATACAAACGATATGAATTTAAAATAAGCCGGCATACCGAACAATATGTAATCTATGCATGCATGTTATGTGTTATACATATAGAATATTAATATGTTGAGTGAGGCCAATAAAGTTGATAAGAGCTTAACTTTCAGCATTTCTTACACATTTAATTTCCAGTATAATTTTAAGATTTCAGAAAATTTAGCATTTTATTTTTTAAATGTTTCAGGATGAACTCATGGATATTCTAAGTAATCCACTCTCACATAAAATGCCTGTCTTCATATGTGCCGACGGTGATCTGTAAGTTTACATATAAATGAATTACACATTCTTAGTTAGTTGGTTTACATTACGTTGGTTTAAATTAGGGTTAGTTGGCTGGAGCCAGTGGTGATGTCGGAAAGATATTCGAAAGGGGATCAGTATGTGCGGGGTTCGAATCCTGAGCTCTCCCCGTCACTGACATTGCTTTCGAGTGAGGAAACTGACGTTAACATTAGCTTTTTACATTCATTTATTTATTTGGATATTCACATAAGTGATCATAAGTAATAATACTAAATAAAGGATTGCGGCACTTTCTTATTCAAGGATTATTTTACTTGTGTTATAAGTTAGTTACTAAATAAGAAGATAAAGTTCTCATAGGTGTAGTATTCATAAGATTGTTGAGATAGTTATAATCCTACATCTGCTGGGATTTGACTCCCATGAGTTTCTATTGTTGGAAACTTGCTGATATGTAATAATATTTTCACTAATATTCTATGTTGCATAAAATCTGTGTCAACTTCAGGTGTTCTTTGAGTAGTCAAAATTAAATAAATTATATGGCATTCATGTTGTCATAAATCAGTTTTCATCCTTATAGTTTTTATCTAACAATTATATTTGGTAGTGAACTAGGATTAAATGCTATACTATGATTTCATAGATGTTTACTGTATACTGTGCTATAATGGAGCCCACTGTTCGGAGCATCACTGTACAACTGTGTACTGTCATAGGTACTATAGTAAGGATAGTATTTGTGTGTCATGCATTGCATTGTAGCACAATGCAAGTGATTGCTTAGATTGTATACCAAAGATTGTATAACTTTGTGTACCATGCTTTGTGATGTAGCACTGTGATACAAGTGATGCAGTCGTAAACAGTATATTAAGATAAGTGTTTTGTATATCTTGAATGGTCAGTGTTGAGAGCATCAGTGCCGCTGCAGCAGAGAGGCGTGCTCTTGCTCGAGAGGATGAGTCATTGAGGGAGTTAGAGGAGGGAGTAGGGGAGGGAATGAAACCACGCATTAAGAGGGCTACCAGAGAAATATATCAAGTCCCTCGCGAGTCTGCAGGTAAATCAGTAGCTGGTAAAATATTATCAGAATTTGCCTTACTTATTAATAAATTTATAACATTTTGTATGTTAAAAAAAACATGATCATTCATATGTAACACTAGAGGCAACTGAATTCTAGCTAAGCTACGCAGCACATAATTGAAAGGTGTCATTACTCTGATACATGGCCTCTTTTAGTAAATGTTTACCTAAGGGGAGGACATAGAATGGTGAAAGTTCTTATTGAGGGGACGTGGCAGGGGTAAATTATGCAGAAATTTTTTAAAGGGCATAAAAATAAAAAAGGGGGATTTAGCACACTCAGTTAAGCTGCGCATCAGTTGAATGAAGTAAAGCCACGCTGCACGTGGTTAGTAAATTGTGGGCGACCACTTTGGAAGACCGCGTGTAGACAGCTTTGAAAGTAAACAATCCCCAGGGTGTTGGAGGTTTATTCTTAAATCCGCGCCGGCTGCTATTGGAGCGCCAACAAAAGGCAACGATTACTAATAACCATGGAAAGGAATGGAGGAAATAACGAAAACTACAAAAACAGAAACTTAAGAAAGGAAAACATTGTAAACACATGCGGTATGTCATGTGTGTAACTATACGGAATAAAAAAGTTAAAAAAATAAAAAAGTTCTAAAATTCGTAAGTCGGTACCTAATTTTTCATAGTTTTTGCAATTTTGGTTATACTGTTTGGTGTATTGATTTTTTATAACTGGGGCATATCACTGGGGGACAGATTGAGTTAACTGATGGGGCAAACCTACTGACTGAGGGTGAAATTGCCCCCCCCCCCCCTCCAATGTTGAAAGAGGATATCATCCACTGTTGAAGTCCTCATTTTTCATGGATAATATAATTGGCAATTCTTTCTTTAAATCTCTATGGAATTTTATCATCTTCTTAAGCAGTTATCCATTTCATACTGTTTAGTATTATATCTATTGATCTTCAAACTCATGAAGATAGGTTTCAGCTAATCAGAGTCTATCTGATATTTTATTCGCAGGTAGTTCCAACAAAGCACGAACATTCAGCTTCAAATATAACAAATTATCAAAATTCAGACTTAATGAACCATTAAGGCTAACTGTTACTTATATACTTAAGATCTTAGAATACTTCAAGGATCCTATCGCATAGCAGTAAACATCATTAGACGATGTTACCAATTTAATATAGTACATTTAATATGTGCTAAAATCTCAAAAATAAATTATATTGTACGCTACCGCCTTGACTAATTGATTACTTCTGATTGATTAACTGATTATTGGTGTATTGATTGATTGACTGATTAATTGATTGATTTATCAGATGACGCACGAGGTGGCAGACATAGTGACGATGATGTAGATAGTAAGATAGTGCTAGGACCTCAGAGGAACAGCTTCACCAGTGGCTGTCAGGTTCAGGCCGGTTCTATGAGACGCCCTAACAACGAGAGGTACGTGTGTGATGACTATTCACTGACTGTTGATTAGAGAGGTACGTGCGTGATGACTATCACTGACTGTTGTTGATTAGAGAGGTACATGCGTGATGACTATTCACTGAGTGTTGAGTGGTATAATGATTAGAGAGGTACGTGCGCGAGGACTATTCATTGGCTGTTGACTGGTGTAATGATTAGAGAGGTATGTGCGTGATGACTATCACTGACTGTTGACTGGTGTAATGATTGAGATGGACTGCTCGATTCCTTGCATATGGCATGTGTGTATTATATTTGTTTTGATGTATCAACAGTGGTCAATGCATTGAATGTTTATATGGTATGTATTGTATTTATTTTGATGTATCAACAATGGTCAGTGAACGTTTATATAGTTTGTATTATGTATTGAATTTATTTGTATGTATCAACACTATTACGTATTACAATACTATTGGCTATTGTATTTATCTAGCAGAGGTCTGAACCAGACAGGCAGGATAGGCAGCGGTCGTCTGATCATGGACAAGAGCAGCCAGGAGGTTAACGGCAGAGAGTTCTCACAGCGTGGTGAGACTAGAGACAGAAGAGATTTCATTGGCGACAGGAGAGCTGATAGAGATTTCATAGGCGACAGAAGGGGCGAGAGGGATTTTGCTGGAGATCTGAAAGATAAAAGAAGCGATAGAGATTTTACAGGAGATCTAAGAGACAAAAGAGGCGATAAAGATTTCAAAGGAGACTCAAGAGACAAGAGAATTGACAGAGATTTTATCGGAGATAAGAAAATGGACAGAGATTTCGGAGACAGGAGAAGTGATTATATCGGAGATGGTAGAGAGAGAAGGGGTGAGAGAGATTTTACTAGAGCAGACTTTCGAGGCGAGAGAAGAGATCGAGATCAATGGGGTAAAGATGGAAGAAACGAAAGGGACTTTCGGAACATTAGGGATAGGCAGGAAGTAGGTAGAGATTTTAAGGGCGAGTTAAGCAGGGAATATTCACGAGAATATGAAACTCGGGGCCCTGAGCGACGGCGTAATCTGGACAGTGAGCAGTGGGAGAGAGGAGGGGGTCTTGATCAGGTCTGTTCAATTTTAGTTTGTTGTAGTAATTTAAATTATTCCCAGTGTTGTGTCCGGGTTGTTTGAAGAATTGACCAACCGGTGACTGCACGTGTCATAGAAGGCGACTAAAGCACTAAGATCCTACCAACGTCAAAAAGGGCGTTAGGTTGGTGAGCACCTAGGCTCCAGAAATTGCTACGAAAATTTAAACGAATGGAAAAGGCTCAAATAGGGGATTAGCTGGTGGTGTGGTGTAGGACAGAGAGGATTTGAGACAGTCTTTTTGTATCCCGATCCTGGTTAAACTGGGATTCAAGGGAGGAGGATGATGATGAGGATGTAGTAATATAAATTATGTCAATTACAGTGTCGTCGGTTTATCTTCAGCATTTTATTGTATTTGTATAAGATGCTTACCCGTATTGTGTTCAGGCTACTGTAGCACAGAGTACAACTATAGACTGTTTATCATAGATGAAAAAAACGTTCTTACTAAAAATAAAAACGTTAAAAAACGCGTTTTTTTCCCAAAAAATAAAAAACCTAAAAAAAGTTGAAAAACGTTACTAGCGTACACGTAGCTTGCATATATATTACCATACCTTCATTCCATAACGCTAAACAATTTTATTACAACTAGACTTGATCTAAAGTTCTAAAGTATATTCATAGACTCCATACAAATATAAACAAATACTTTCTGGTCCCATACAGCCACACTGTCAGTTGTTCATAATTATCAGTACAGGAAAATTTAAATCCGTAAGAAATTAAGAATAGACAATGTCTTGAAATTTAGAACATCTGCCTAACTAGGAAAATCAAAAATGTAATGAATTACCTTTTATATTGTGATGTTTATGGCACGAAACTAACGGCAATTTCTCAATATTTATGTGCAGTCCACGTCAAACCATGATTTACCTTTTTTATTTTATAAAAAATAAAAAACGTAAAAAAAGCGCTTTTTTCAAAGATATAAAAAACGTAAAAAAACGTTTTTTCATCTGTGCTGTTTATCATAAGATGTGATTATGCAGAAACTGAGGAAGGCAATATGAAATCACCTCAAATCTTATATTCCCAAATTATTTACTATATTTGATTTTTGTAACAACAGCACTTAGAGTGCTCAATGTCGTCAGTGGCAGCATCGAGCACTATTGAGCCAAATCTAAACTGAAGAGCCAAAGTAGTTCACAAAATGGTGCAAAATTCAAATTTATAAAGGCCAGTCTAAAGTGACAGTGAAAGCAAAGATTTTTGTATATGTTTCGTTAACTTAGTAGATATTCTATTAAATGTGTAGATATAAATCTATCCATAGGGATTTAGACTAGAGGCCTTTTCATAAAGTAAGTTTATAATTATTATTATTTATTTAAGTAGTTTAATTTGTACTAAGATCCAAGCCAACGTCAGAAGGACATTTGGTTGGTGAGCGCTCTGAAACTATCGGAATTATTTTAGGGGATTGACTGATAATACGATGTAGGACAGAGAGGAATGGAGAAGGCACATTTGTGTCCCGACCCTGGTTAAACTGAGATTCAAGGAAGATTATAATGAAATGGTTCAATTTGCACATTGCAATAGGTGCTCAACTATTAAAATACTTGTCATAGTGCCAAATCAGGGTAAATCTAGGGTACATGGGACTTACCCAATACTAGATTACAGTTCTCAACATAGTAACATTAGTAATAGTTAGGTATCGTACAAATTAAGTGAAACTAACTTTTATGATTTAAAATGTACTTGTCATACATTTTAGATTCAGATGTACTTTCAGATATAGTCAAGGAATTAACTTCTAATCAAAACAAAATTTAAAAGTATATAATACTAAAAATATAAAATATACAATATTAATCTTGATTGGTGGATATGTTGAACTACAGCCCGTTGAACAATTTATAAATGAATGCAGTGACTGTTGAATTGATTGATTTCATTGATCAATGGAGTGAAAGATATTTGATGGAAATGATGTTGTTTGCAGAGATATGGTGGAGACAGAAAGTATGGAAGGAGGGGAGAAGGAGACGGCATGGGAGGGAGATACTACAACAGGAACCAGTCAGAACCGGAATGGTTCAGCGGAGGACCCACTGATCAGTCTGATACCATAGAGCTGAAAGGCTTTGAGGATGATCGCCTGTCCAACAGATCATCTCTGCTTGCCGGTTTGCATTTTGTTATTTTGCTTTTGATAATAACATCAAATTTATAGATATCATAGAATGATAGTTAAGTCTTGTTTACATTTAGATTTTCAGGATAGTATAGCTACCCATGTAGTGTTCGGGTTTGCTGAAGAATGGATCAAACGTACACCTGTCGTAAATACCGATAGAGGACTAAGGTCTGAACCAACGTCATAGAGGACATTCGGTTGGTGAGCGCATAGGCTCAAGAAACTGTTTCAAAATATTCTAATCCCGAGATTCCCGACCCTAATTAAACTGGGATTCACAGGAAGATGATAATTATGATGATGTCAATAATGGTATCGAAGATTATGTCGACAATGGTATCAAATTTGTAGATGTCACAAAATGGCAGTTAGGTTTTGTTTATATTTAGGATAGTTTTTAGGATAAACTTCAAAAGTATAGCGGATTGACTGATGATATGGTGCGGGACAGGAAGGACTGGAGAAATTCTATTCGTATCCCGACCCTGGTTAAACTGGGATTTAAGGGAAGATGATGATGATGATGATTTTAGGATAGTTTAACTAGAATTCTTTATTTCAAATTTAACTTATTGCCTGAAGTTAATTTTTTAATTAGTTTTATCTTGTTTCTCAGCATGATTTAATTCATACTAAGTTAAGGGTGTCCTACTCGAACGGTCCCTCAGTAAATCTCAAACCTGCTTGTTTATTAGCCGTGAAGTGTTCAGATCTTTGTTGAATATGTCCTTGTATTTGACTCTTTATTGTTGGTTTGAAATAAACTCATGTTCTGACAGTTTCTGACCATTCAATATACAGAGAGTTTTATTACCTTGAAATGTCACGTTAATCACTGAGTTTTTCATTAGGCCATGTTTACTATTTTATTGTTTATTGTAGTGGCATGTTTATAATTATGTTTACACAGAGTCTGAACACAGTCCAAGGAATAGAAAGGAAAGCACTGCGGAAGACCTGGAGGAATATGAGAGCAAGAATTCTGCACGTGAGCGTAGTTTGTCATTTATTAGTATTTTGTGGTACTGGCATCTCTCTCGATGTCATTAAATTTATTCCTGGTACCTGTTATATGATACTAGTTTCTCCTAGATATACGTTTATATTTTGTGTGTATATATATATATATATATATATATATATATGTGTGTGTGTGTGTGTGTGTGTGTGTGTGTGTGTGTGTGTGTGTGTGTGTGTATATACACACACACACACACACACACACACACACACACACACACACACATATATATATATATATGTATATATACTATATATATATATATTGAAAATTTAACCCTAGCTGGTCTGGGATTCAACAGATGATGATGATGGTGATGATGATATATTTATATCTTCATATATATATATATATATATATTTATTCTATTGTTAATTAATTTTGTATACTACTGATTTTAATAACTTCAAATTGTGCTAACTAATTTAAATTGGTGAACTGTGTAGAGCCGTTGGAAGAAAGTCGTGAGACGTTGAGAAGAAGCAATTCGGCTGAGGCTGAAGACAGATCTGGGGAGGGACACGTGGATAACATCTCTGTTGATTCCCTTCCTTCTGAAACGACTTCGGAGTTGGATTTCAACAAAATTTTGAATTTGAATATCTGGCCATCCCAAATTCCGGGATTCGTAAGTAGTCAGATATTTTTTGTGTACTTAGTTGCCCGGCGCACGCACTTTAGCGTGTTTAATATCAAATTAAAATCTAATTTTAGTTGTTGCTGTTGTACTGTCGTCTGTATTGAGTTCTTGTTGAATGAACGGTACCTTAGAACATAGTGTTAGACATTGGCACTACCATAGTGTTAGACATTAGCACTACCATAGTGTGACAGGTCCTTGTCCTGTCACAATACAATAGTGTGACAATTCATGTCCTTTAATAAAGAATAATGGTAAAAATGTATAATTTTATTTTTGCAGGATGTATAAGATGGTATGTGCAAATTATGATTTTTTAAAATATTCAGGTGTAAAGTGTAATAATAGTTATATAATTACATGACTGGTGTTTAATTAATGTGTTTAATTAATGAATGATAACAAATGAATTTTGTATCAGTATATAACCGTCTTCATTGAGCAGTTTTAAGGAAAACTGACGGAGTAATATTAATGATACCTGTGTGAATTATACACAGGTATAATTCTCTTCGCTCTGAAAGTATTCTTACTAAGCTAATGAATTGACTTGTGACTGGAAATTAAGTTTTGCTGTGACCTATGCAAGACGTTTTTGGTATGGTAGGAGGGAAGAGGAGAGAGCAGGTTTCAGCATTTGTTTTCTAAGTGCGGCGAGAATATGAATAATGATCAGCTCACCGAAAACATCTCAGCGGGTACGTTGTAGAACAGTTGTACATTCTGTTATACATTGCATTCTAGTTAACATTTTACACAGATTTTGGAAGGGACATTATAGTCTTGACGGATGTTGTGCTATTAAAATTTCTACTCCAGAATTTTACTACATATGTACTACTGTATCCCAGCCGATATTAAACCCATATGGGTCTGCTTGTGCAGCATCAGGCAGCTATTTACTGATATACAGTGAAGATTAAATTGTTACTTGCAAATATATAAATGTGGGATATATTTATGATATTAAGTTTTCTCGTAAACTTTCTTGTACTCGAGATTTATCCCTTCATGCGATAAATGGTTCATGATGGCAGCGTGGACCCTTTACGAGGTACTGATTGTTTGGACTGATTTTGGAATTTTGCACGGTTTTTGAACCTTTTTTGCTCACATTCTTGGAGTTGTTTCAATAGTGCTCGATGTTGTCGTTAATGACAGTAGCACCTTAATTGTTATTATTATTATTACTACTGTCATGAGGTATAGAAATAAAGCGAATGATTTGAAAGATATGGATGCATGGACAAGTTAACAACTTATCTATGGGCATTGTATATCGATTATTGATTGATTGATCAATTGATTGATTGATTGACTGATTGATAGATTTAATGATTGATTGATTGACTGACTGATTGATTGATCGATTGATTGGGTGATTGATTGACTGATTGATTGAACGTTTGATTGATTGAATGATTGACTGGCTGATTAATTTATTGACTGACTGATTGATAGAATGAATGATTGATTGATTGATTGATGATATAGATGTGAGACGACTGAGGGGCCCTGCTCTGCCCAGTTCACCACCTATCTATGGTCACAGTGTATCGATGAACCCTGAACATGAGAAGAACTTGATAGAGCTTCTGCATGGTGCACATGTCATACCAACATCTGCAGTTCCAGATCATCTGCAGAACTCTGGTGTGTGCTCTTGTGTTTGTGTGTGTGTGAGAGAGAGAGAGAGATTGTATTCTATGAAATTCTGAGTTTTTACGAAGTGTCTTGTATGAACGTGATGTAATTATATACATTTTATATCAGAGAATATGCTCAGTCATTGGTCATTTAGCTGTTTTTTATGACTGTAACACTCCAGCGGGTCTTATATGCCGGTCTTAGTGTCCGAGTAATGTCTGTTCTATTAATGTACAGTTAAGAGGGACTTCATTTCACCTCTCACTCTTTTAATAGTCGCACACACTTTCCCATGCACTGACTGTAAATGCTGCGGTAGATAGGGCCTATTAGCTGCATTTTGTTAGCGTACTATTCTGCTTACACTTTACTAATATAAGATAGATTTCTCTGAAGACTGAAGTTGCCATTGTGTAGGACTACCAGAGATGCATCGATAGTAGGCTATGGAATGGTGATGCCGCCAGTATAAGCCTTTAAAAAATTTACTTTCTAAAAACCTAATTGATATATCTATCATATAAAACCTGTAATTGATTGATCAATGATGTGAGCTCTCAACTGTGTCAGCAGATGTCTTGAGGAATGTAGAGAGGAACTTGAAGGCTATGCTACTCGCTGGGCCGCCGCAGTCTGGTGATTCAAATAGATCTACTAACTCGTTAGCTCCTGCATCTTCACCGAAAGGTAACAACCGTCGATTTTTCTTTTAACATTTTTGTACATATATACAGGCATTGTACTTTAATGCTTAGTTCGAGTTGCGGCTATAATTGATGCAGTATTTTGGAATGGTTTAATGAATATTGTAAATACATGTATATATCTTTAACCATTTTTATGAGATATTTTTGTTTGCTACGTCTCTTGTAATTTTTAAAGATTTTCTTATTTCTTTTTTATCCAAACTCTGTAAAATATATGTTTTTATATGACATTTATATTTAATACTATAGTTGGAAGTTTATATTGTTTTCGTCTTCCTAAGTAGAAATGAAATTTTCTACAGTTTCTCTTATGCCTCTGATAATTTTCTATTATTAAAATGAAATTAGATTTCAAGCTATATTTCTTCATATTAGTTTACTACATGTTTTAAAATTATCTACTACAATTACTTGTGTAATGATTATTTTGCAACTGAACTTTAAACTGTAATGTTATGGGTATGAGAAATAATTTCTTCTTTGGTATACTGCCTGTCTCGGGTTCTGTCTAGTGCAGGTCCGTGGTACATATTCCTACTGACAGTCTTCTGTTACGCTTAGTAAGAGCACTCTATTGATCAACAAGTTGCACTCGTGACAACAACTATACCTTTGTCGACGAGTTTTAATGTAGACGAGTTTTAACCTGTAGAAAATTCTGAGGTGTGCATTCTCTTCACCTTTGCTTTGTCATCTGTTACAATGCGTACATTTTGATCTCGTAGATTCAAGACTTACAGGGGTCTTGTGCCACCCATATTCTTCTTTAAGTAGCTAGAGCTCTGCATAACATCTGTTACTAGGCTTTGATGGGATCTTTGCGAAGAGGTAAGCCTCAGATTTGAATTTCGGGTCTACTTGCTCGCATTTTGAAAGTCATATAAATTAGGCCAACATCCCCATTATTGTTGCATTTCGCCGTATTTTACAAATATTGATTGGTAGAATGAGGTCTCTGCACTTAATGCTCTGTGTTTATTGCTTGTGCATTGCAGTTCCTAGTGGTGCGACTCTGCTGACAGCTGAAGAGCTGGAAGCAAGCTTGCTGGTCAGCAGTAGAGCTGCTGCAGAATCAGCTGCTGCAAACAGAAGTGAAGCTCTTGGAGCGGAAGAGATGCCACTTGTCATGTCTCTGTCCAACAACCCCAATGAACGACAGGTATCTACAGTCATCTCTATCCTCGTCTTTATAACAACCGACCTGTTGCTAATGTGTTAATATTTCTACACATATGCTATGAGCTTATAATATATATATATATATATATTTATAAGATATATAGATATATATATATATATATATATATATAGATTATATAGATATATATATATATATATATATATATATATATATATATATATAAATGTTGGAAATGTGGATTTGGAGAAGAATGGAGAGGATTAGCTGGACTCAAAAGGTTACAAATGAGGACGTTCTGGAGAGAGTTGGCACAGATAGACAGTTGATAAATGTATTAAGAAATAGGAAGAAGAGTAGGATAAGACGACACATTCTAAGGGGGGAAGGTCTATTAAAAGTGGTCATAGAAGGTAGAATTGAAGGAAAAAGAGGCAGGGGCAGGCCGAGATTAGGTATGCTAGATGATTTAAAGACCCACTCATATGTGGAAATGAAGAGGAAGGCGGAAGACAGAGAAGAGTGGAGGCATTATATACCATGGACCTGCCAGTAGGCAGCGCACTAAGAGAATGAGAGATAATATATATAAGCTATGGAGTAGCTTGTTTTTTAAAAATATCCTGGTTTGTTGCATCACGTGTTTCAATGCAACTTTCTTTATTGTACTTTGATGTGCCGTATATCTAATAAGCACACTATTCATCTTTATCCCTTCATTTCTGCACATGAATTCATTTTGCTTCTTCTAATTTGATTTCTTCATATTCCCCCTTCCACTTCTGTTTCAGCAAATTATTTCCTGTGGAATATGGAATATTTAATAACTCTCTCGGCTTATCTTCTCAAAATAGAAGTATTGAAACATTTCTCCTAGAAGCTGCTTCAGGGCACATGTTTCTAATAAACGGGTGCTTAACGAAACTGATTTAAAGATGAACTACAGTCTGGGCTGTGTAATATACAGTATAATATACAGTCTTATATTATTAACAATATATAAGTAAAAATTTTAGTTTGTAGTTAATCAGATCATGAATGCTTTATGATGCAATTACGTATGGAATAGTGTTGGAGTATGTGTGCTTGTTTCAGACACTGCCTGGTAAGCCACACTTGCCCGCTGGAGCCACGCTGGTGTCTGACCTCGAGGGCAAGTCTGTGAGCGGTGGAGGGAATAGAGGTGACGCGTCGGCTGAGGATAAGATTGCGGCCAGTGACTTGTCTGCTTTTAACAAATTGCTGGGTCTCATTGGTCAGCAACCTGCTGCAGCGGGAGGCTTCAACGCTCAGGTAGTAAAAATGTACTTAATCAACTTCTATGAAACTCACTGTCTTAATTATGATGTGGTAGTAAGGTAGAAGTTACCCTGAAGGAAAATCTGATGTAGAAAAACATTAAATTTATTATGTTTGCCAAATTCATTTAAATCTAAAATAGTGAGGATTATAAAACTACAATTAGATTTCTGCTGTCATCAATGACAACATATGGAACATTTAGTGGTATATGACACATCTGGTGGTATATGATACATCTGATGGTATATGACACATCTGGTGGTATATGACACATCTGGTGGTATATGACACAACTGGTGGTATATGACACATCTGGTGGTATATGACACAACTGGTGGTATATGACACATCTGGTGGTATATGTCACATCTGGTGGTATGTGGCACATCTGGTGGTATGTGGCACATCTGGTGGTTTTTGACACATCCGATGGTATATGACACATCTGGTGGTGTGTGGCACATCTGGTGATATGTGGCACATCTGCTCTGTCCTCTCTCAATCACCTCATACTTACTATGAAAAGAGTTTTTGCATTTGTTGTTTGATATCTACCAGGACAGTGATTGAGAATATTGTTCCTTGTTGTTGTTGCTCGTGAACGTCTAATCCTTATTCAATTGAAAACATTACTGTGTGTTCTTTAATGGAATCGTTGACACGCTATATTTGTAGCGGAATCAGCATATGCAGACTTACAGCGGTGCAGTGGATCAAGCAGCTCCTCAAGCAGCTGATGTGAGCCAGAGTGTGCTACACTCCCAGCCTATCCCAAGTCAATTGTACCAGCAGCCAGCAGCTGCCAGCAGCTCCACAGCTGCAGCAGCTATCCACGGCTCCGCAGCTGTAGGAGTTGAGGCAGTCAGGAGCATCAGCCCATCAGCCGTGAGGCCTATGATTCAGACGTATCAGCCGCCCCCTGATCCTGCCATTCCTCAAACCTATAACATCAACCCTTCACCTATCAGTAAGAACATAAGCTATTTCTTGATTAGGCACAGATCGTGGTAGTTTATTATTAATTAATTCTGTGTAATATAGTTGGGAGCCCACGTAGCTTAATATTAGTTCAGATCCTGTAAAATCGTGAATTTTATAAAGAACTGTACTAGGTATCTTTGTTTTGGTGTTGAGTTAAATAGAAACTGTCTAGAAACTGGATTTGATTATATATAATAATAAAAATCAACCTTGGTAGGCCATTGTTTGTGATTGATTAGATTTGACTTTATTTTTTGTTAATGAGCTTATTATGTAGCTCAAACTGTAAAATGATTGAGATCCAAGACATTTAAAATCAGTTTGAAGGACATAAATCACGGTTCTATAGATCTGCAGTCGAATCAATAACTAGCCTATTGTAAAATCTTGTAAGGCCCTACAAACACTGTATCAATACTGTATACTGTGTGTTAATAGTGTTCTGCAGTCAGCCACCGATGAATCTCACAGCCCCACAACCAGTTCTAGCCGGATTTCATGCCCCAGCACAAGCCCTATCTGTGAGTATCCATTACATATGTTGTCACATTTATTAGTGCCATTTTTCTTTGATATAAGATTTCTATAAAAATTATAATAAATTTAAACTAATGAGCGGTTTATGAGTGCACACTGTTTACTACTTTGTTATGATAATCAAGTATACCTCTGTATACGCTAAATATATAGTGTACGCTAAATTATGTCTAGATACTGTTTATTTAAGTATTGCATTCTGTTTTTATTTACATATTTTACTGTTTTGAATACAATTTGCTTGTTACATCTTCTTCGCGTATTGTGCACAGTACAAATTTGTTTATCTACCTTATTCTCGTGTGCATTGCTGTCTGACCAGTAGCAACACCTATGGTTCCAGAGTCTGCCAGTTGGAATGCTAAGGACCTAAAGCACAACAAAAATTAGTATTTTTTAAAGTCAAAATACAAACTGGCCATACAGGGATGGTTTGCTATACATATGTACGTTTATTTGTTTTTTATTTAACTGCTTCAAATTTTTTGTTTTTCCACAGATGGCAGCACCCAGTCAATCAGTTGCTTCCGGTCACGTGATGGCTAAGCAAGCTCCAGTGATGGGGGGCCTGAGATCATCCGGTGAGGCGTCCGGTAAGATGTCACCGGCGTGCTTCACTCCAACGTCAGTCCTGCGTAAACTAGCCGCTAACCGATCTGGTCTGTACGCATGGTGCCCTCTATTAAGATTACTATTTCAGTTTGTTGTCTGTTATTATTGGCTTGAAGTTGCCTCAGCATAGATTGAAAAATCTGAATTAAACCTTGAATTGTTGATGTTATTGCATATGCTATAGTTATTAAATGTTTTTCGGTTCTGATTGCCAGTTTTTGTTGACATAAAGAGTTACCAATTTAAAGATCAGAAAACCTCAACTAAAACCTGAATATTTGTATTTGATGTAGTTACTAGAATTTTTCAGTTTTAGCTACTTAGTAATTTTATCAACTTTTATATACTGTATTTTGTTTTGCATTTTGTATTATCTGTATGACAGAGTTGATAGAATCATGCCTGATAGGATCCCTCAATACTATTTACTTATTTCTCAATACTATATACTTACTTATCCCTCACTACTATATACAGTAAGTACAAGTAGTGTCAGTATCCCGTGTGATGTCCAATCACACCTCTGTTGTAGTTTTTAGGGTTTTTTGAGAGGTCTGAGAGAACTATTGCAATATGTTGTGCTTGTCTTAGATTAAAAAAAATAATGTAATTCTTGTTAATTTACTTCTTGAAATTTATGTAAATATATCTAATTTTCGTATGATTATAATCTGAAACAATGATATCATCATCATCATTCTCCCTTGAATCCCAGTTTAACTAAGGTCGGGATACGAATAGACTACCTCAAATCCTCTCTGTCATACACCACACCACCAGCCAATCCCCTATTTGAGACCTTAAAAAAAGACCTTACCTTTGACACAATGATAACATGTAGATAATATGTTTATTCGCGTGTAGACATACGACTAATTTTAATGACTAATCAGTCCTAATTTGATATTTGATTTATCAGTTGCAGGAGATTTTGCGAGTGGATCTCAGGTGGTTAGTGCAAGCGTTGGCTCTGCAGAAGAATCTGTTGATCAGAATAAGCCCGCGGCAGCAGCTGCTCGTGGTGAAGAGAGCACAGCAGCTGCAGCTAATGACGCTCTGATACAGCAGCTGCTGCAACGTATTCAGATGTCGTTTGAAGTGAAGCGCCAGCATATAGGTCAGCAGCTCAATCAAGGTTTGTACTGCTGCTGTGCTATAGAGGTTTCTTAAGCTCTTGTTTGTTGCTATAGTTACTTCTCTGGAATTGTATCTACTGATCATTTGTCTCATAAATAGTTATGCTTGTTAAAATCTTGCTAGTAAAATTTGTCAGATGATTAATTATTTTCATATATGCATGTACTGTACTGGTTGCACATGAGGTCCAATGACAGGTTTATGTGTTGCTTTGCTGCAGGCGGTGTGTCTGTACAGCAGCAAGGAGAGTTGCAGAAACAGCTGCAGGCAGCTGTAACAACGCTATACAATCAGAGGCAGCTGATTGAGCAGCTGAGAAGTTGTAGCAACGCTCAACAGTATCAGCTGATACTGAAACAGCTTGAGCATTCGCAACTGCAGCCTCAGCAGCCGCCGCAGATATCACAGCAAGCTCTGCAGCAGATGAGACTGATTCCTCCACCGTCACTCATTCCACAGGTCAACAACAACAACAACACGGCAGCAGCTGTAGCAGCTATGACCCCTATCCAGCAGCAGCAGCTTATAGCCCAGCTGCAGCAGCAACAACAGCTTCAGCAGTTAAGACTGCAGCTGGCCCAGCTGCAACAGCAGCCAGCGCATGTGCAAAACGTTCATCGACAGCAGCTGCAGCTGCAGCTTTTACAGCAGCAGCAGTCCGGCGGCTTAGGCCCAGCACTGCTTGGTGGTGGCTCAGCTTTGCTGGAGAATAATGCGGCTGTGCGACAACAGCCGGGTATTCCTGTGAATGCAGCCAGCGGGCGACCCATTGTTAAAGGTATTCCGTGTAATTCATTCATCATTGAGCTTCACTAATCTTTATCACTTATAGTTGAAAGGCATCGTGTATATAAACGTTTACATATGCAGATATATATATATATATATATATATATATATATATATATATATATATATATACATACACATACATACATACATACATACATACATACATACATGTAATATCATACAGATATGTGTGCCCGTAGTTCGGACAATTTGCAGATATGCTTTGTATTACATCGCTTTCTAGTGAGGGAACTGACGTTAACATTAGCTTTACCAGCTTTTAACTACTTTGCTGCAGAAGTTTTATGATCTAAATATAGTTTTAAAGCTAATTTAACTACATCGAAGTAGTGTATTCAGAAGGTAATGTAACTACTTCAAAGTGTTACAAGTATATTTTATGCCCTTAGTTGCATTTCTTAACTAGTCCCAATGTTGTGAATTAAAGAACTGTGAGACTCGAAGTACAGCTTCCATTCAACTTTGAAAAGCTTCAGTTTGTTACCATGCCAAACGATGAATGGTTGACGTACTATGTTTGCATTTAGAGCTGTTGCACAATAAATAATAATGTAATAGTAAATAATATTTACTATAGATGTAGTTGATTAACTATGTATTCTTAAATGCATATAAATATGTATAGGTGGACAGCAGCTGCAGATACAGCAGCAGCAGATGCAGCAGCAGCAGATGCAGCAGTTTGCTACAAATAGCTCTGCAGCCCTTACCAATCATCCTCTAGCTAACAACTCTATGGGTGTGTTCTTTTGCAGTGCATTTTATGCCATTACTATTGGCGCAAAAGCCCTGTGACACACATTTTATCTGCATTTAGAGAAGCCACAGATATAGGTTTTTTTTGCCATACAGAGAGATTTAATGATCTAATAGCCAACTGATTGTACCAAAATATATATAACTGCACTCTATTGACCAACACGTTGATTCCATAGCCAAAATGTGTCTTTACCACCATATTGTTGTTTTTAGTGTATGGCTTACCAGATGCGGGGTTCAAATCCTGGGCTCTCCCGTCACTGACATCACTTTCGAGTGAGGAAACTGACGTTAATCTTAGCTTTACCAGCTTTACCATCGTAATGTTGTCTTTAGCTTGAGATCGTTTGAGTTTTGAGATGATTCGACATCGTTTGCCTGGACTTGTGTTTAGTCGTGACTTGTGGCACTGTTGGATCACTGAGACCTCATAACTGATATTTATTTATATACCTCTAATGTGTTTCAAAATGGAGGTGGTTTCAGAGATACTTTCCATTCTCGACTTAAACTTAATGTAATAGCCGAAATCTTTGTGTTTGTAGCCCACAAAATTCTGCTGTAATGCTTGTTTTAACGATGCTTGGTGGATATTATCTGATATTGTTCTGATTGACTTACTGATTCGATAGTAAATTTGTCTAGCAAATAGGAAAACGTTGGATACTTTCTCATTTCTGCTTCTTTTTGGATTTTATTGTGGATGATACGTATATCAAGCGTTCTTATGTATAATGTATAATTAATTAGTTACCTTTTACAGTGTTAGATTGCCAATTTCAAAATACTTTGTATTCTGGTCAATTGTTTATGATTTAATAAATCATAATAAATCGTTTGTTTAAAATGAATTCAATATTATCTATTAGACTTTTTCCTCATTACAAAGTAAGAGGTAGCTCAGGCTGGAAATGGAACCTCCAACCGTCTGCTTAACTGGCAGATTAAATTAACTATATAAACAAAATTAAACATTAGACTATCTATTAGACTGCACTCGTTACAGTGAAATTAGTACCTATGATTTTATTTACCACTCGTAATATATGATTGGCCTTTAAGCCGTTTAGTCAATGATTCATGCTATCTTGACAGATTGATGTATTTGTGGTTTGCTGCACAGCTGGAGGAGCACTGCTGGAGGAAGGCGGGAGTGGAGGGCTGGTAGATGTGGGGGGAGGGGGTGCGGGGGATGGGTCGCACATATCTCGCTGGTTTGGTAACATGGGAAGTGTGTCATCTTCTGGTGGTAATGTCCCAGGGCACAAGTTCAAGACATTGGATGAAATAGAGGGCGGGCGTCAGATGAATAAATGAAGTATCTCAGCTGCTTTAATGCGAGTGTGATTAGAGCCCGGACAGTCGTTCTGCTTCTTTGTGCAGTTCGAATGAGAAACAAAGTGTATTAAATTCGATGAAAGTTTGGCGCTGATATTTCAGATTTGTTTGTCTGTGTGTGTGCGCCAGCGATGTGTGCATGTGCAATGCACTTGTGCAAGCGATGTAGTGTTTGTATTTGTGCAAGCGATGTAGTGTGCAAGTAGTCACGTGCACTTGTATGCAGATACTCAGAAGATTGTTAAGTAAAGACAAGAAAGTTTTGGCAATTATTTGAAATTCTAGTTTTTGAAAATTAGAATTTTGTTAGTTTTTGTTTCAAGTTCTGGTCCCTACAAAGAGCTAGTAAACTGATTACAAATAGAAGTAGTATAAATATAAAGCAGTAGTTATACAGAACAAAGACGTTAAGCACAAAATTTTGCATTGTTTCAAGTATGTCAAAAGCTTTTATAATATAAGTATCTTCTTTGTATTATTATTATTATATATCATATCGTTATATTAACAATATTAATGTCTTGATTATTAAGTAAAGTATGCAAAACGTTTGCAATAGGTGTGGCTATAATTTAATTATATTATCATTTCTTTGTATTATTTCGAAGTGACTAATTGGTGTATAATTCTGGCACCAGGTTCTGTTGGTTAGTGTCAATAATATAATTAGTTCGAATGTTACGTTTAAATAGATCTCGTTCGGCTTTCAGATGTTAACGATTGAAAAGCTGAAAGACTGAAATAGAGTGAGAGTGCACATGTTTAGCCATATATAACGCATTGTGTCTTCAGTATAGTTATTTCAATATGCAGTAAAATTGAGTTGGAACATATTTTTACACCTTATATACTTAAAGGCTGGATTTAAAAAGGTAAATTAAATATACACTAAATTACGAATTCAATAAAAGCAAGTTTATTGATTTATATTTAGCAGAGTAGCATAAGTATACATATATAGTTGAGCGAGTATATTGTGGCTGCATGGTCTGATGGTACAACGGGAAGACGAGAACCTTTCCTGGCAGTGGCTGAACATAGATGGATGGACTGTCGAGCTATGCCTGTCTGCATCGTGCCGTGTCTTAATGGGTGTCCGTTCGGTTTCGTGTACAAATAATACATTCGTTTGTTTCAGTCTTCTGCTTTGGCCTGCTATACATTAATGAGACATAGTTTCATATTTATATTGTACTATGGTCCTATAGTGCAATAATACTGCCCGTGCGGTGTGGTTGGACCACTGCAAAATAGGGCAACCGCAAACAATCTGCTGCGTGTACGTATGAGGCGACTAAGGCAAGAGCTGAGGATGGCAAGAGGGGACCCACCTCACCATGAAGAAATTTCCCCCAGGATTAAATGGTTATTAATCCATCTAACTAAGGAAGGCAATGGGAAACCACCTCAAAAGTCATACTTTTCCCAAGCTCTAGGCAACATAAGGTATGGATAAGGCAGAGACTTTGTAAAGGGATTAACTTGTTGATCTAAGGAGTGCTCTTATAGAGCGAGAAAGCAGACTTTGAGTATGAATATGTACCTTGAACCTGCCACTTGGCAGTGCACTGAAGAGAGATGGTCCTATAGAGGCAGTCTTGATCGGTTATACATTAACGAGAAATAGTTCCATTTTATATTGTACTGTGGAGGAAGTTGAGCCAAAAATAAGCACAATCCCAACCCTTACTAGCAAATGCTGCAGATGGCATTCACAATTAAATCTGTAACAATAGTCTATGTATTTTTAGAATTAAGTACTATAATTAATTAATTAATTACTATTGTTTTATTAGGCATTAGAAAGTTGAGGGCTGCGAGTGAATAAGGATAAACGGAACACTGGGAGAATATATGGAAGGGTTGAGGGGATAAACGTGCTAGGCACTAAAAAGGGAGCCGGCTCACCCGACGCTTCTCAACCTAATCACGTCTAGTGCCTAGCTAGGTCAACCAACAATCGATTCGACATACTCCTATATAAATATATACATGTATGTGTGCTATGTAATGATAGAGAGCATTACTACAGTGCTTGTTAAAAATGTAGCACAAATGCTCTAGTGCTTATGTTCGGTTGTAAGTAAGTAACACCCACTAGGATAAAACCAAGCAAACGTGTAATTTCTGTCCCACAACAACACGACACTGGGTCAAACATTATGCGCATGTTGCGAGGCGTCAGACAAGACACAAAACTACAACTAATACAGTACACTGTTAAATATGAGTACAACTTTTTCAGTAAAAACAAACAGACATAGTGTCGCAGGCTCCATTCCATAAAGACGTAGAATTTCACATAATTCTTATCAAATCAATTCTTAATACGGCACGCAGTTAAAGATCTTAATTTCACCTGGTCAAATAAAAAAATAGTATTAAATACCATTTGTGGCATGCTTGTTTTATAATGCTGATATTCTCACTGCCGTGCATATCTTGCGTATCTACTAATTCAAGAAAGCATTAATCATCTAATAACATGTAAGATATATAAGTGATACTAATCATAAATATCACAGAAAAGGTCTAAATTACATTCAAATGCATGTATTTCTCCAGATATGAAATGGAGGTTAAAGCTGCATAACATTTTAGCATTTTATAATTTGATTATTTACTACTTTACTGCATTACAGACTGGATATACACGCGCCTATCAAGTAGCTCTATCAGAAATCAGAGATACAGCATTTCAGGTTAGGGATATATTCATTTATACTAATCACAAATATTTCAATAGTGATTTATCTGTAGCAAGATTATAGAGATGAAAAACTATGACACTCTGGTTTAACAAATCCAGGAACGGAGGATTAGTACTTATAGGCTACAGCTACAGCTAAGGTTAACGTCAGTTTCCTCACTCGAAAGCGGTGTCAGTGACGGGCGAGCCCAGGATTTGAACCCGCATGAACTGATCCGCGGTCGAGTATCTTACCGACTTCGCCACTGGTTCCAGCCGGGCTAGACACATAATATGTATATTATACGAGTATATTAGACTCGTTGAACTCGTTGCAATGCATACAAGACAGAAAAGTTACCACAACGGCACAGGTACCCTTTCATCTAGTCTGTTACAATTCTTAAAGCAATTGATGCGCGGTAACATGTGGCACATTGCAGTTTTGAACATCAGTCTGTCGCAACCAAACTAACGACTACGATACTTTAAACTTCTGTACACAAATCAACTGCCTGATCTCTTCATAGAGCACAACTGAGTCGAGTATACAACATTTTGTTCTCTGTTCCTTCAGAATAAGTTTATTAACTAGTATTACTCATATCAGCACAGTCAAATATAAAACTCTTATTTCGAGTTTAGTTAAATTTACAATAAACAGAGCAATATATTCGCGACATACATGTATATTCCACATTTTCTAACATGAAATACAATACCTTAATTTTAAATAAAATCTTAGGATCATTAAATACTTAATATACATAATTTAATCACCAACGGCACTGGTAGAAAAATCTTATCGTTCATGATAAATCTTCTGCAAATCACGCCGTCCTTACATCTAAACGAGAGCCTACGATACAGATATTCCACTGCAACAGTCTAAGCATCAGTAGATTCAGACATTCGACGGAAGACACGTAACGCATCAATCAGTCCCGACAAATATACAGGATCAAATCGACAAGATCAACCTACATGACATACCAAGACAAATCCTACAGACTACAAGACACGGTCCATAAGCTCTTAAAATATACCATCACAACGAGATGACAGTCGCTAGCGTGCAGCACAGTTGCTTAGAGATGGGAGGAAACCACTGTAGTCGTTGAGATGATACAAAACACCAACTTTTTTTTAGAATTTCTTATAAATGGAAGTGAGCTGATTTAATATATAAAACTTCTCCAGTGTTGTTCAATTCTATTGGCTAGATCACATCATCTTCATCTTCATTGATTCCCAGTTTAACAAGGGTCGGGATTCACATCATCGTCAGCCCTTGAATCCCAGTTAAGGATCGGGATACCAATAGACCTACTCCTCTCCATTCTGTCGCATATCATATCATCCATCAATTCTCTGCTGGCTAGATAACAATTTTTAAAATGGAGCAGAACTGTTGAAATCAATAAAAATGCCGCTCATATTAAGTCTAATATGCCAAGCAACTACCCAAAGTAAATTTCAAAAGATTGGATGAAATATGAGATGAAGCTATAAAAAATATCAATGTACAGAAGTATTTACATAGATGTACCTAAAACACCGGCGGCTAGCCAGATAGCAAGCAAGATTATAGTTGAAGCAGAAAAATTCTGATCTGGGATCAAAAGCAATGAAGAAGTTCAGACACTCCATCTAACCATCAGTAAACATATTCTATTTGCCTATATAAATATATCTTCACAAGCAAGTCTTTGCCAGCTCTGATCCAACTGAATTGACTCATGAATTTAGATTAATTTCCCAAGAGGTCACAGAGCCACAATACCCCCCCCCCATCTCATTACGGGTTCCCAATCCTACAGAACTACTGGAGCCCTTAGAGCTTCACTTGTTCCCAATCCTACAGATTACTCGAGCCCTTAGAGCTTCACTTGTTCCCAATCCTACAGAACTACTCGAGCCCTTAGAGCTTCACTGGTTCCCAATCCTACAGAATTACTCGAGCCCTTACAGCTTCACTGATTCCCAATCCTACAGAACTACTGTAGCACTTAGACCTTCAATGGTTCCCAATCCTACAGAACTACTAGAGCCCTTACAGCTTCAGTGGTTCCCAATCCTACAGAACTACTGTAGCACTTAGAGCTTCACTAGTTCACAATCCTACAGAACTACTTGAGCTCTCAGAGTAGGTAGCGACGAGGAGTCGAGATCTCGCGACCTCTGGAGTTGACCTTGGTCGGCACTTCTGCTGGTGGTCTAAGTCTCGCATCACTGATCGGAGACCAGAGCCTCGCTGAAGACGACTGTTGTTCCAACTGATGCTGCTGATACATCTGCTGCTGCTGTTGCAGCTGATACAGCTGGTGCTGCTGCTGATTTTGTTGATACAGTTGCTGCTGCTGCTGATTTTGCTGATACAGTTGTTGTTGTTGCTGTTGTTGATACAGCTGCTGCTGTTGTTGCTGATGCATCTGTTGCTGCTGTTGCTGATGCAGCAGATTGTGCTGCTGTTGTTGGTGTTGCTGAAATTGATGCTGTTGTTGTTGTTGTTGTTGCAGCTGATATTGGTGTTGTTGTTGCTGCAGCTGATGCTGATAGTTTAAAATCTGCTGGTGTTGCTGCTGTTGCTGCATGAGCTGCTGCTGTGGCACAGCTGAGCTACAGCTGCTGTCTGTACACGACGCTATGGACTCTGTCTCAGACACCGAGTTCATCCTCATCTGTCAAAAACAACATAAATCAATTTGTCGTTATACATCCAAATCAAGAAATAACCGCAATCACATAACGAAAAAGTATTTAATAAAATAATGATAACATTATTCATCATTAATAACATTATACTCGGACAATACGATGTGGGACAGAGAGAAATCGAGCACTTTCCGTTACTTACTTCCTGCAGAATGTCCGTTCACTTTCCGACCCTAGTTACACTGAGATTCGAGAGAAAATGACGATGTATAATAACATTATAATAATTACATTATACTAGTAACATTACAACATAGTAACACATGCGCTGATCTGAATGACAATCCCATTTTACAAATAGTGAACTGGTTAAGCCTTTAACTACTTTCTCAGAGATAGCCTCTAAGTCTCTAAGGACTAACAGTACAGAACAGGACAGCGATGTCCTACCAGCTTCGACGAGCTATCCGCGCACTCCTCTTCATCCACAGATCTGCTTCTAGTTCTTGACGAGTCACCGTTGACTGAACGCTGAGCACGTGGTTTATCCACTGAGCTGAACGCCTCGTCGTCGTTATCTGAACTATCTGACGACCCGTCCGTCCGGCGCCGGTGAGATCTAGGAGTGTAGGTAGGCTTGACCGCACGGTGCTGAACAATGAGCAATGAAATAAGCAAACTTCATATGAGCTTATCATTTATATTTTAGCAAAGTTTAACATTTAAATATTTAAATTTAAAATTAAATTACAATTAATTACAATTAAATTTAAATACCAATTTAAATTTAAATATTTAAATCTATTAAGTAGAGAAATTTTGTAAATGAATACTTGTTACTCAATACAATAGATTTGGGTTTGGTATTAAGCAAATGTTTACAAAAAGTTGAAGGTTAAACCTTTCAAGTTTGGATAGTTTGGCCAAGCCAAATAGCCTTAAAGAAAGGATCAAGACAGTATATCTACAATGACTTGCTTCCATCTTAATTACGTCAGGTCAGTGTGTAATTATGTAATCCATGTAAACTAGTTTTCATACATGGGATCGGGTTATAACAATATAAACGTTAATGATTAATTAATATTTGAATTGAGAATTTGATAAGTATCTAACTAGCAGATATTTTTTTGTCTAATTACATATACATACATGCATGAGAAATGCCGAACTTAAGATTTCATTTTCGTACTTTTGTTATTTGATTCTTATTTTAGAATTTTTTCCTACTCCAAGTTTAATGACAATCTCTGTCGCAGCTAACACAGTAAATATCTCATAGCATCCTGGGCTTAAATTCATTGTTAGCACATCATAAATCAACAAAGGCAGAGGTCCGGAATTTGAAAACAATGCACCTATGAAATCGAGGCTTAATAATAAAACAGTTATCTTTTAAGCAAGACAATAATGTACATGTAAAAGGCATTAATTATAAATAGCATAAACTTACAAACGAAAGCAAAGTGCAGCAGCGAGCCTCAGATTCGGGAAAAGATTTTTGTCTTCACTGAAAGTCAGAAAGACTAATCATAAAGCATCATTGGCTGTTCACCGCATTGATACTACTTGTACATAGTCTGACAAACAGCTAGTCTAATATTATGTCCAATATAGACAAGATCTAGCTTGCGATCCATCCAGCAACGATATGGAATCATGTCAGCCTAGCATCCAGGAATTCTAATCTTTTACAGACAACAGAGAACTGTTAATAATTCCATTGCTGAATAATTCCACTGGCTGTGGCGAAGTCATAACAGAGAGAAAGACAAATAAAGTCTCACAACCTTGCCCTGCCCAGCCTTGCCCTCAGTGCAGCAGCGGGCACACTCCCAGGAGCTGGGCACGTCCTCGTCCACTATGCCGCTGTGCGTGAGGTCCCTGCACTCCACCTCGACACACTCCACCCTCAGGCAGGCTGGGTGCACCACCTCAAAGCACACCCTGCACTCCATCATCTCTCCGTCGTATGTCTCGTCGTATGTTGAGTGGATCGTGCCAGGCGACCACCGCTGACCTCTAGCGACAGTCTGCTCTGAGCACCTCGCCTGTCTGCAGATCTCACACACCGCGCTTGCCGGCAAAACAGTCTGCGCACAACGGGCAAACATTTATGATAAATTTAGAAAGTTAAATATAATTCATGAGTAGGTGCATTCATTTCGAAAATCACAGACATCAAAAAAGCAACAAATATCGCTTCTAATTTTAGTACATTATGAATCCTCTATGACTGAGTAAAATAAGCAAAAATACAACGATGGACGAGATCCTATATGTACCACATGTCTAACCAGAGTAAGAATAGATACTTTTATTATTTACAATTTATTATTTCATTAAGTTTCATTCGCGACTGAGAAGAAATTGTTTTAAGATACATATAATGATAAAATATATATCAACTGAGTATGAAATAGAAAGAAGAGCTGGAAAGGACTTGTCTTTCCAAAGGACGTTACACAATCCGATAAAACATTCATATATAAAGATAAAATGGAAAGCCGGTAATAGCGTTAGATGAAGGAGTTTTATGTCATGTTATGCCAATTGGCTGTACACTGAGAGATAGGGAGTGAGAGAGAGAGAGATAGGGAGTAAGAGAGAGAGAGAGAGAAAGGGAATGAGAGAGAGAGAGAGAGAGATAGGGAATGAGAGAGAGAGTAAAAGAGAGATCCTGTAACTATCTCTTACCCCCAGACACTGACGACTGATGCATGTCTGCTTCATCTTGCCGGGTCCACCGAACTTGATCATATCTCTACAGAACATGCACTCACGACAGTCCGTGCGTGTGCAAGGCTCACACTGCTTGCACCGCACGCGACGATACTTCCACGCGCCTGCGTCAGCTGTGCGCGGTGCAACAGCGCGAGGAGTCTTAGGCTGAGGTGGCACTGACGGCTTCTTCTTCTGCTTTTCGGCCTGGCGACAGACAAAAATATAATTTCTTTTAAATATATACATCTTTATTTCACAAAAAAATATAGTAGCATAAAAAACCTGGCAAAGCTAAGGTTAACGTCAGTTTCCTCACTCGAAAGTGATGTCAGTGACGGGCGAGCCCAATTTTTAACCCATTTGATTAAAGTTTAAAGAAATTTAAATTTGATTTGAATATAAAGAATCAACTGACAAGAATAAGCAACAGAAATGTTAACATACAGACTATCCTTAATTAATTATTAGCAAAAACCTTTGGTAATTAATTATTAGCAAAAACCTCTTTATGAATTGAATTGTATTAATTTCACTATAGGCTACATCATACGCAAGAAATACATAAAATAAACCTTTGGTGCCGACAGTTTGATGATACTTTTTCCTGTAACTGCTAGGTCTGGATCATCGCTTCTGTGATAATCTATCAACAGCTACACACAATCACATAAATCAGTTGATCTAAACGCAATAAATTTAATCCTTATTGCAAATTCAGCATTGTAGTAGCCTTGCTACAAGATGTACGACTACTCTAGGTTAAGATCTTACACAACTGATTTCAGAGTAGGAAGCAGCAAGGGTAGCAGTACTGCTTGATGCTCTGAGAGGCTCATTTGTGTCCAGTCTATCTGTTTAAGATATTCCAAAGACTAAAACTTTGATTTCCTACGTTTTTTATACTAAACAAAGTTCATGCAAAAAATAATTATTGGTTAATGAGGTACTGATTGCATTACAGTCAATGAAATACAGCATAACAGTTAGTCACTGAAACTCATTTTAAATCTTGACAGAATATTAAATTTAAGTGCATGATATAACAAGACAAATAGAAGATTAATTAATTATTGTTCATAGATTTTTCTAGTTAACATATCCATATTGACAGGACAATAGTGTAGCAGATATTATTAGACTGTGATATACCAAACTGATGTTCGCTTTTTAAAAATGTCTTTAATTTCTCACATGCTTTCTATACTATACAAGTTTTTGCCATTTTTCATCGAGGAACTAACTTTCGTGTCAGCCAATAGGACGTCAGGATCAGTGATATCTCGTGGGACATTTCTGCGCTGAGCGGGTAGGTTCTCCAGCCACTGCACCACCTCCAGCAGTCCCTCCACCTCGTACCGCGCCATGTTCTTGTGTCGCACGTTCACTGGAACGCTCTCACTGTGACGGACAGTGGAACCAGCGACTGAACCCGCAGCAGCTGAATGACCTACACAACAACTCTTCTCGTTAATACGACACCGCTAATAATTATTATAAGAAATGCTTTTTAAGTAAGGCATAAATTTATGAACCAAATTTTGTTTTTAAGTTTTTGGTATCTAAAGGAGTTTTTTCAATCTTCTCTTTCAGGTTAAAACACGTTACAATGCCGAAACAAGAACGTTATCAAGAATCGTTTAATATTGCTAAAAATCTCTATGTATTACAAAATAACAGATAGGAAATCAACTAATACATACTAAATACTAAAATACAGCTAACAAAGCATTACAAAGCAACTGGAAGGCCTTTCGACAACCAGCTTAAATATTGATGTTAATAACTCCTCTTCACAATCATAAGCAGGACCTAGCATTACAGATTCAACCGTCACAAAAGGTCAATATCGCTATTTCTTTCTGGTTTAAAACATCAAATGATTTTAATCTCTTCTATTTTTGTATCAAAACCAAAATTTTAATTATATTTCTCTGAAATTTTAAAAAGAAAAAAAAAAATTGTTTCGATTAATCTCTCCCATTGACAGTAATGGCAAAATCTCTTCCATGGACATTATTATACTTGATATCGGTACTAATCATAGACAATTCAGTATCATATTTAACATCGTTTTAGACGATATTAAACATGATATCTGTTTAATCATATTAATATACATTTTTATTTGCCGCTTGGGCAACCAAAACACACACAGAACATAAAAAAGGTAAAGATGCAACAAAGAAAATGAATGAGAGTGACACTGCACTATCATATCTAACATCATAAACTTCATTAAACTTGATATCAGTATTACCCATAGCGATGAATATGACTCTTCATAACTAAACATATTATATCTAGCATCGAGTGTAGCAAATCATATCTAAAATCATCCTCAACGATATGATAACTGACATCAGTATTAATCAACGAGAGTGCTGAACTAACCAGATGAGTCCCGTCCTGCCAGACTTCCTTCAGTACACTTTGACACACTGTCTGACGTTAACTCATTTTCTGAAGCCTCTGCCAGGACAGAATTCACCTGAGACTGGCAAGATGTTGACGTTCTATCAGGTGTCAATATGCCTGACATCACGTCAAATATGTTCTGACGTCGAGTTGACGACGACGAATCACCATTTAGTGTATTGCTATCATTAGATATAACCACTTCATTCCTGCATAAAAACAATGAAGCATTCAAGTTCCCACAATTCTCAGACGTGTTAGCCAGGACGTTGATCTCTAAGTAACTGTGCAGTAATTATGTACTAATCAATCGTTATATGCTTGTGCTTAATGCACTGAACTTCACAAGCTTACACACAGCTTTAATTAATTGACAAAGTGATATTTAGACAGTTTCATTAAAAAATCTAAAATTTTCACAGTTTTTACTCATTTATAAGTCCCTGAAAGTTCTAAGCAATATCTGATGAAAAATATGCCAGTGTAATTAACTGATTCACTACTAGAGAGTTACTGCAAGGAAAAATTAATACTAGTAAATTCTCCTAGTCAAATTGTGTCATTTATATTCCAAATTATGTTATTATGTATCAAATTATATCATTTGAGTGTCAAATAAGATAGAAATATAATAATATTAGTTCAATTAGTTAGCATTAAATATTAAACTAAACTAAATGATATAACATTAAAGCACTCTAATTCATAAGATCACACTCTTAAATCTGTCCGAGGAAACTTTATTCACATTTGACATTTAAATCAAGATAGACTGAATGACTGAATGACACAGTAATACTAGTAAAAAAGTAAGCATAATATGATAAACTATGAAAGTCTATTCGTGTCCCGACCCTGGTTTAACTGGGATTTAAGGGATGATGATGAATATGATAACCTAGTCGTCAATGAATCAACATACAAAAAAATCCACGTCCAGCAGTCTACGTAAACTTCTAAATAAATGTTTTACAATTAATCAACAACAGCAGCGGCAGATTGATATGCATTGAAATTTCCTACCCTAAAATTAGACTACTATCGACAAGACCATTTGCGTCAGATGACTCATCAACAAGTCGTTCCTTCAGCGCTGCCTCAAACTCTCCGTTCTCCGTTAACCCTTCCTCGGCAGTTTTGATCCGGTGGCTCTTGCCCAGCAGACAGCTGACATACCTCTCCAGCACATACCAATGGATCTCTGCAAAGAGTGGGTAGCGAAACTTTGATGGCACCTAGCAGGTAACAAAATACAACTTTAACACCATCTATTATTACGATAAAAGACCAAAACACAGCAATTTAATCATCAAGAGTTCACATTACAATTATCGATTAAACTATCGTCAAATTCAACTTATTACACTAATACTATCGGTCACAGTGACACTAGATTTAGTAAATTATTATTATTATTAAAACGTCATTCATCATCATCATCATCTTCCCAACATCGTTTTCTTCTTCAATATCATTAAGTTTAAAAACCTGTTATGTAACTGGTAGAATCGAGAGCCAAAGCTCCAGGGGCATAAATTTAATTTAATCATTTATTTGATAATAGTCACTCTACACACTGAACTATTGAGACATTCAGTCGTTCAGTGACCTGTATTTACTTATTGATTTTCTATTTATTTTATCGTCCTCAGGTGCGCCATCTGTTGAATAAAAACATTTACAATGTGTGCCAATTAATGCAAAGCGTAACTAATTAATTAATGTTCGTTCAATCTCGAATGAATGTTTTACTTGGTGATCGAGCCTGATATTTTGCAGTGGCTTACATCTAGGACAATTTAGCATCTGATAGTCAGAGACAGGAGTTTAATTATTTAGCTTTCCGTCTTGGGGCCAAAAACACTGTTGCAGATGCGTAGCTTTAATAATTTAAACTATAATCTAAGTATGTTTATAAGTAATTTGTCTGCCATGTGCTTATTATATTTGGCAACTTGTACAGGCCTATGTAATACTAATAGCATTTATCGCTGAGTCTGTCATAGACATGCAACATTCTGCATCATAGTGAAATGCTATTTGTACCATGCTTACTACTTGTCTGGTAAATTTTACCATGCTTACTACTTATCCAGTAAATTTTAATCATACTTTTATTTAGCCTACTGTAAATGAAAACCTTAAGCTTTTTGAAATATTTTTGTAAAGAAGCCTCAAAGATCGATTTCGACCTTGACACTGCTATAGAAATTTTAGTGTTAATAATAATTAATAACGGATTAAAATATTAGATTAATTGAGATTAGTGAAAACAACACTTGAATTAATCAATTAATCCTATACATATGTTGTCATCTACAATAAATTTTTCCAAACCTTTGTCTTATACTCCACTTCCCAGATCCTCAGTTGCAGCCTGATGTTAAATGAGTGAAGAAAGTTGCCACCAAACACAAGTGAGTCTTCAGGAGTGTACACAGCATGTATCCAACCTATAATACAGTACATAGTACAATATGGCAAGTAACCAACCTCTAATACAGTACATTGTACAATACAGCATGTATCCAACCTATAATACAGCAAATAATACAATATGGCATGTATCCAACCTACAATGCAGTGCACAATACAATAAAACAATACAGCATGTACCCAACCTAAAAACAGTACATAAAACAATATGGCATGTATCCAACGTATAACACAGTACATAATAACAATACAGCATGTATCCCCTTCAATACAATACATTTAGTACCCTACAATAAAAAAGCACCAAGTATCATCTCTAATACAATACAGCAAGCATCTATCAAACGATACAATACTGACATCGTCATAGAATGCAGAAATGAAAGTTAAATTGTAATTCTTCTCATTCTTCTACTTCTTCTCTTTGTTATTTTTTTAATTATTAGAATTACAGTTATAATCAGCAAATTATCATCGTTCGTTATCATCACCACCACCACCACAATCATCATCATCACAATCATCATCATCAGTGCTATATTGCAAGAGCTACCTGTAGGTATGAGGAAGGTGAAGCCTGCCTCTAGAGTTATACGATAGCAGTCAGGAACTATGTCACCAAAGAACACATCTCCCTGCCGACCAGACAGAGTCCAGTTCTCATAGGACACTAGATTCTCTTCGGTTGGGGGTATCAGCCAAAAAATCTACAACCAACAAGCTCACCCGTCAACCCCTTAATTTAACTAGTAGTTTGAGAAATTGTGGAGCAATAGATTCAACTATAGTGCCTGTAGGTGATAAACTTAGATAAAAACCAGCCTAACACATGCTGGGATCAACAACAATTGAAGTTACAAAACAAATTGTATTTTTGCAACATTTTTATTTAATACTGTTCAAGATGGTAACATTAACTTATTACGTGCAGTAAAAGCTTATTAACATGCAATTATGATTAACCAATATTTCGAATGATACGCAACAATCAGCTTCTGTGAACCAAACTTAGCAATGTCAAGTTTAGCTCATAACAGAGATGTCATCTAAGAAATTTTGGTTCAGGTACATCTCAAAAATGACCACCCAAGTTACAGATAAACTGATAAAACATGAACAATAAAAAAATAACCAAATATTTTTTAGGTGCAAATAAATACATACCGGAAACTATTTTATCTTTGAATAAGTATTAGAGAGGGAATATCACTACAAACCTTTTTACCACGCAGTATGTGATACCACACTGAAGTTCCACCCATATCAATGTGGAAGTCAGTATAGCACCCACCAACACTCATCAAGCAATATCTGAAAAATAAATTGACAACATATTTATTAGCAAAATAATCATAATATATTGCACATCAATAAGCAAACTGTAATGTAATGTACGCTAATCTCTCCGTCTTTCTTGTTTTGCATTAGGCACTAATCTTTATCTTTAGGTCATATTAAACTCAACTAAATGATCTTTAAATCATAAAAATGTACTTTTGAAAACAACTCTGTTTCTTTACAACAAACGAATTTTTTTAGCAACTTTGTTTATATGGATTCCGTAGTGCACAGTATTATTACCCAATCCGTACAATTTTTAATTACTAGGGCACAAGTAAATGTGCACAAGCGACGTCGCCACTGGCTGGAGCGACGTCGGTAAGATATTCGACCTCGGATCAATATATGTGGGGTTCAAATCTTGGGCTCGCTCGTCACTGACATCGCTTTCGAGTGAGGAAACTGACGTTAACCTTAGCTTTTTTAAAAATCTGACTGTAAATTTTGGCAAATAAGAGCAATGCACTTCATACTTCTGTACTTTGGGATAGAGCATCCTCCCGTGACCCGTGACAGGGTCGGGGTAGAACTCCTTCAGGTGCCAGGGCCACACCAAGTCCACCCAGTCCATCTGATGAACCTACAGCATCAAACACAACATCAAACACTAGTCATCAATCAACTAGCAGGTAAGTAGTAACATATCAGATATATCAATCTATGCATGCAACTGTACATCACTCATTCCCTGTTTCCTGGATGAGGAAACGGACATTAAACCTATATTATTATTATTATTATTATTATTATTATTATTATAATTATTATTAAATAGACAAAATAAATCATATGAAGCAGCTCAAACCTCAAACACCAAATACAAATTTCATACTATCATCATCATCTTTGCTTGAATCCCAGTACAATACAATTTACAAATGGAAATTTTTGTAACAGTGCAGTACCACTTCAGGCTGATCGACGTAGTTTTCCAGTTTGGTGTGACTGAACTCCAGGCTGATGACGTTGAGCAATCTCTCTCGTTCAGAGTTCTCGTAGTACTTTACCCAGTCCTTCAGCGTCATCTCCATGTCCTTCTGTGTGCTCACGTCCATCACATTCAGCACACGCGACGAACCTGAAGTAGTATCATATCACATACACGCGGTAAAAACATAGGCAGAGAAACGATTTAGCATCAAAGACTAACGGTCAATACACATATAGGAAAGCATCAAGTCACATTCAACATTTAAGAGCTAGACAAGGAAGTCTTAATGATGATGTTGACTTGTAGTTTGTAATACATGTAGTTTGTTCTAATGGAGAGCAAAAGATTCTTTTTACTTACTGTTATCTATGAAAATAAGAAGAAGCAGAATTTTCTAAACGAGTTTCTTGAAATAATTGCAATTTAGATACCCAGCGCAAATTCTTATATATATATATATATATATATATATATATATATATATATACGTGCATACACTGTATATAAATCATATATAAATATCTATATCTCATCTGTAACTCACCCACACAACGCTTAACATCATTCACTGTGAAATTTGAACTCGGCATTCTGCAAAATATCACAAACAAAAAACTATTGGTGCTCAAAAGCAAAACAATACTCATAAAAAACTCAATGTCTAGATTATTCTGCCTAAATGATGTACGTACACACAATACTCACTGTAAGCACAAATTTAATTTAAATTATATTGGAAATTTGAATTCAGTGAGTTACCATGGGCCTTCTCAATGGAATGCCTCGCCTACTTCAATTAAAGACTGCATTAATTTAAGTGATTTTAGAAATTTGTAAAATTTTTCTCTCATGAACTTTAGAACTCTCCTTTTAATGGGAACATTGTTCACTGTCTCAGTCAATTGTCTATTATTATGTCATTTGTAAAGTGTAGTGGTTTGAAATAAATAAATAAAATCATCATCAAACAATATATGAATATACAATATAGTAAAAAATACAATATTGAAATTTTAAAAATATAGTATAATTATATTTTTCTTCAGTACATAATCATTAAAATTACCTTAGCCCAAGGCCAGACTTCTCACGTATAAGTATTGGTGTTTTAAATCCATTCTTTTGAAAGTATTTCAAAGTCAGATCTGAAAAATCAAGAGAAAAACATTTTTACTACATCTCTTTTTATAAATTAGTTTATTATTTGTAATGCACGTGCATTTTGAAACACTAAGCATAAAATAACACAACAAATTTACAGGATATACAGTATTTTTAGAAACTTTAAAATTAACTTTTTGTCACCGAAAGTATCAGGCTGAACAGGAAATAAATAGTCAACGAAAAGTTATAAGATTTGAAAATAGAAATAATATAGAAATAGAAGTTATATACTAGCAAATATAATTTTTTTAATTTAGAAAATGTGAGTAAAATAAAATAGTTTTAATATTTATTCCATTCAATTTCAGAATCTTTAACTCACAAGACTTATAATTTAAGTCCTCTCAATATTCATGAATAGGATAAACTACTGATTGGCTAAAGCCAACGATGACAACAGAGTTTGGAAAAGCTAAAATTGGCCAAAGAGCTAATATTCTGCAGATTCTAGTCCTTTCTTATCTTTAGTATTGCTCTACTATAATCATATAAGCGTAAAGCTAATCATATCTGAGATTTATATTATGAATCAGGCATCATTACCACATCCGTCCATGTCTAAGTAGAACTTTTCGTTTGACATAACTCTGTTGATCTTTTCCTCGAGATCAAACATCTGCATCCCATCAATCTCATCATCGTCCAATCCATCGTCACGATACACCTTCCTTGTCTTCTTACGCTGTCAATAACATAAATATATAATAACATATATAATAACAATAACATATATATAATCATTAAATAACGTCTTTCTAGTCCTCTCAGGGTTCTAGTCATAATAGGGTCAATTGATTAGGGGAGTAAGACAAAGCTGTTGCATATAACCACTTCTATTTAACATATACAAAGAGACAATGATGATGGATGCTATGGATAACATTAAAAAGGAATAGAAATTGGAGGTAAACTTGTGAAAGATATAAGATTTGCCGATGATCAAGGTATGATTGCTAGTAGCAAAGTGGCTTTACAGAAAACAGTGGATGGCCAGAACATTACTGAATTTAAGTATGGGATGAAAATTAAAACAAAGAAAACCAAAGTGATGAGAGTGTCTAGAAAAGGAGGAAGATTCAATATAGATATAGATGGTATATAGACCATTTGGTATTTAGACATAGAAATACACTGTGTTTTTTATAACTGATACCCCAAATTGTTTTAACTGTAAAGTCGTAAGAAGTTTACCGATGTTCTTGCAATTTACAGCACTTGACCATCAGCCTATTCTACAAAACACAGAGAAATTTCATTTGAATATCTTTAATAACGTGAAACTTATAGTTTCGCGAATAGGAGTGGGGTCAGACAAGAAATTTCCAATACAGGATTATGGGCGTCTTGCATGCAGCGTAAAATTATCTCTTTAAAAATAATAGCGAACACGTCACAAAATTTCAGCTAAAGCTATTTTGAAGAGCAATCACTTCTTTGCAAAATGACGTAAAATACGTGCTGATATGTTCTTAATTGACAAAGTTATAACTTTTTATGGATGCATTGCATGAAGAGAATAAACAAAGAAGCTATTTTAACTGTGGATGCTAGTGGACGCCACTGCAGTGGCTGCGGTGATAGCAGTTGTAGCCAGACATGCAATGCATGCATTAAAAGTTGAATAACTTTGTTAATTAAGAACAAATCAGCACATATTTTACGTCATTTTGCAAAGAAGTGATTACTCTTCAAAATAGCATTAACTGAAATTATGTTTAGTAGAAATGGCTGCTGGTCAAGCACTGTAAATTTCAAGAACATCGGTCCACTCTTTACTACTTTATTGTTAAAACAATTTGGGGTATCAGTTATAAAAAACACAGTGTAGATGGTATGAAGTCAGAACAGATAAAAAGTTTCAGTTAGCCAGGACATACATTAACAGAAGATGTGAAATGTGGCACAGAAATAAAATGTAAAATTGCTCAAACAAAAGACGTCTTCAGTAAGAGAAAAGAAAAATACTAAGAAAAAGACTTTAGTGCAAACCACGCTACTGTACAGTTGCGAAGCATGGACGTCAAGAAAGGAGGATATTAGAAAACTGGAAGCCTTTTAAATGTAATTTCATATATGTAGGCTATAGAGATTTTAATAATCAGTCAATCAATCAGAATTTAACGTCCAGTTCCTCTTTCCGGTTTCTTTATAACATTATATTTCTATTTCATTATGCATTTATTTTTCCTGCAAATGACTTGTAAAAATGACTTGATCACCACAGTACCTCAGTTGCATTACTTAGTATTTTTACTTGTATCATGCAGTATTTTTAATTGTATCATGCATGTTATCAATTTCTATTAGCGTCTATGTTATATTCAATTTAAGACATTTAAGATGGTTTAAGAATTACAGTTTTGGACTGTTTAAACTGGTTTAAAAACCACCTGTCTATCAAAACAGGTTTTGGACAGTCCAGAACAGGTTTTAGACAGTATCAACAATATTGTCGACTTTATCACATTTGTTATCACTTGTTTTCACTTCTTGTTTAGTGCTGAAATAAAGGGCGTAATAATTGGAACAAAACGGCTGCAATAAATTGAAAGAAATTTCACAAAAAAATTTATATTAAATATTTCTATCAATCCCTTATTTACATTTCTGTACATTAGTGTAAGCCATTACTGGCTATTTTTCAACCTTTAGTATATTGTTTTTTTGCCAGCTTTGTAGCAACTTTTCTCATGGATGAATATATGCTTCATTAGGTAATGCAAGAAAACAGCCATTGAAAAGACGGCTACTCCACTATCTCTCCACCCCTCCCCAATTCTACTGGCTGCATTTTTGTGTTCTGTGATCCTGCAAATTTTTTCTTCTACAAATCAGACCATCCAGCAAATTGTCAACAATGCTACTTTTTACAATTGCCAAAGTCTAGCTACCAAGAGTCTACATTTCTTTATATTCTTTATTAAACCACATAGGACATAAGCATTTAAAATTGAAATGAAGCAATTTACATAAATGTTTAAAAGTGGTATTTGATGTTGCATACGGTGCGACAAGAGCTAGAAATTTAGGGCTTTAAGTCAAGCTTCATCCACTTCGCAAAAGTATTTGTACTCAAATGTAGCACAAAATAATCTAGCCAGCATATTTGCAGGCCAGTATAACATAAACCTGGCTCATTACATGACAAATTGCACGTAGGCCCTAACCAGATTTCGTGAACCCGTTGCCGACGATGAATTTGCAGACTCCGCACCGGCTGAGGCCATATTCCGATGTGCAGTGCGGATGCAGAGTTTTAAATTAGGGTGAGAAAGGCAAGACTTAGTTTACTGACGATTATCTAGGTATCATTACTAAATATTTCGATTTGTAATCTTTAAAATCTTCAACAAAAACAAAAATAATAAAGCTTGTTGACATAACGCATGCGCACATCAAGCGTCCTTCACGTTGCCATTGCCGGCAACTAAATGTTCGATTGTTCGTCCACAACAACAGTATGATAATGATTTTGAAGTCAAAATTAAGCCTATGAGCAAAATTAAAACAGTAATTGCACAATATTAAGAGGTTAATGAATGGCTTGTGATTTGGTGGACAGAAAAATCTTGCGCCTTGCACTGATGAGATCTACAGCACAGGCCATAAAAATAGACAACATCCATGTGTAATAACATAACATTACAGAGTCAGGAAGCAATTACATGCCGTTTAAGAATAATCATTGAATAAAGAATTATTCTATATTATTGGATGTATTTTCAAAGGGTATGGTCCTATGGTAATTTCTGTCACTCATACAGAGGGAAGAGAGAGAGAAAAAGAAAGAGAGAGAGAAAGATGTTTATTTTAGCATTAATTTTACACAGAATGCACTGACAACACAGATATAAGTAAAATACCCTAATAACGGTTTAAAATGTGGTATTAAAAGTGATAGATATGATATCAACATAGTTGATCCTTTCACTATAATGCATGTTTACTAATAACAAATTCCTATTAGGGCTATATAATACTGTTGCAGCATTTTACATTGATTTTTAATTAAATTAGGCCTATATGAAAGGCTAATTTCTCAAAGCAGTACTAAATACTCAGTCTAAAATTTAAATTGGTTTAGGCAACCGAAGAAGACGAAGATACCACAAAGTAAAACATTTCTTAAGCACAAGATATATTCCTTATATTGTTACTGTCCTTGTTGGGATGACCTTGTCGGGTTTTGCAAGACCACGATCGAGCAAGACAGTGACCCATAAGACCAAGACATTGACAGTGACCCACAAGACCAAGACCATGACAATAAAATACTGTCTCGAGACTGTCTTGAGATAAATGAGACATGCCTACTTTCGTCTCATCACAGATTTATTAAGTGTTATTATATATTATTTATTTTTATTTTTACTATCATTATAGGAAACACTTAAAAATTTTAGATCTCAAATATATTGGTATATTTATTTTATTTCAAACACTTGTATTTTCTCTTGAGCGAACAAATACTTCTAAGTACTCATATGGTACACGTACCTATTTTAAAGTCTTTGCACTGGCTAAAGATTAAAGAGCGTATCATTTACAAAAACAGCTTCGTTAACCATTAAGTTCATCAATACCCCTGGAAAAATTTGTATGTCTCACTTGATTAAAGTGATGCATTCAGTTGCTACTCGGACTTCTAAATTAATTAGTAGGCTAATTACTCTTGTGAGACCTAGCTTACCTTCACGCTCTAAGCTATCTAATTGCTCTTTCCAGCAAGCTGCACCGCAGATCCGGAATTCTCTTCCATCCAATCTCCGGAAGTCTTCGTTTGAATCACACCGCGGCCTTGGCTTTCTTATCAACAGTTCCATAGGCAGTTAATTGAATACCCACCTCTTCCATCTCTCTTTTCCATCCAGTGTCCATGAGTTACGACCAACGCCTAAACCTTCTTTTCTTTAATCCCTTTATCTTTGGACTGATTTTCTGGATTTTGAAATTTGCACCGTTTTTGGATCTTCTTTTTGTGCGCCGACTTGATTTTGTCTCAATAGTGCTCGATGACTAATATATGTGGGACTGTCATTGGTGATTGTAGCACTCTAATTGATTTTATGTTATGTTATGTTAATGTAGGCATTTGACACAGTAACAAATGTTATATTATAATTAAAGTTATAAATAGTTACTATATACGTACATAGAGTCATTCCATCATTTATCTAGACATGCCAGGTTAAGCACTGAGCAGTTCTTGCAGTTTCTCTGATATGAGCTGATGGTAGGTACTGAAGGGTTTAATTGAACAGACTCGACTTAAAACAGGCTCTCTCAGTTGCCTATTGGTTATAAATTAAGCAAAAAGGGACATGGAGCTCCGTCGTGCATTAATGTTGCACTCCCATTGACCAAATTACAATGTTTGAGGTAAAATGTATCATTGAAGAAACGGCCTCGTTAACCTACAATTCCATCATCTCTCTCTCTCTCTCTTTCTCTCTCTCTCTTCTCTCTCTCACTCTCTCTCGCTCTCTCTCTTCTCTCACTCTCTCTCTCTTACTGCACTACCTACTGACAGGTCCATGGTATCAAAAGCCTCCACGTTCCCTTGTCTTCCGTTTCCCTCTTCATGTCCACATATGAGTGAATCTTTAAATCATCTAATATTCTAAATCTCGGCCAGCTTCTGCCTCTATTTTCTTCCAGTCTGCTTTTATGACCTCTTTTAGTAGACCTTTCCCCCTTAGAATATGTCCTATCATTGCAACTTTTCTTCCTATTTAAATCGTAATGCATTCCATGCATCCATGGATGCTGTCCATCGATCGCCATCCTTAGACAAAGTTAACTGTGTCTCACTTGATTTAAGTGATGCAACCTTCTGTTACTCGATCGATCTTCTAAATTACTTACTCTTGTAAGCTTGTAAGACTCATAGCTTACCTTTACGCTCTAATTAGCTGTACAATCGTTCTTTCCAGCATGCTGCACCACAGGTCTGGAATTCTCTTCCTTCCACCCTTCCGAAGCCTTCGTTTGAATCACATCTATAGGTCTTTAAATGCTTCCATCTTTCTTTTCATTCCATGTTCATAAGTTGCGACCAGCACGCAAACCTCCTTTTCGTTAATTCCTTATTTTTTCTTTGGACTGATTTACTGGAATTTTGAATTTGCATATTTTTGGACCTTTTTCGCACCAGCTTGGATTTGACTCCATAGTGCTCGATGTTGTCATTGGTGAGTGCTGACAGTAGCACCTTAATTGTTATTATTATACGATTTAAAAATCAATTTTCTGGCACTATTAGGTAAAAAAGATTAGAATCTCGGACATTCATCTGGATACTTCTGTATAAACTACAAAAAAAGTAAATACCCAATACAGTGAAATGATCAACTATGTTGATATCTATCATTTTTTAATACCACATGTTTAAACCACTAGCAATTTAAACCATTTTCCGTGTAACCAGTCCAGTGGATGTCTGAGATTTTACTGTCAGATCAGCGCGGCTGGGATTCGAACCCACGAGGGTACAATTCACCTCAGGATCTGTCATTTAAAACGCCATGACGCTACCCCTAATCTTTTAAGGCATTCAACAACTTATACCGTCTTGCTACCTGACGTCTTGAGAAGAAGCACTTTAGGCTTCTGACCTTGACGTTAAACCCAACTTTATTTTTACGCCTCTCTTCACCGATTAGTATCTATGGTGTAGTGGTTACGATGTCAGGCAATACGTCGATCATTAGTACGCACCTTTCTTCACTAAAATCACTCTGCGGTGAAGGAAAAGCCATGCACACATATAATAAATCAACCTGTACCTTTTTCTCACAAAGTTTATCCACCCCAGTGGATATTGGTTACTTAGTCAAAGCACTATCAAGAGATACTTGGCGAATAACGAATTAATATAATTTGCAACAATTTACAAATAGTCAAAATTGGTACTGCAAATTAAAAACAACTCTACTTCGTGTAGATCTTAAATGCCATTTTTTAGTTTCAAGTCTAACACCTAGTATTATAGTGAAATTGTAAAGTAGCACTCATAATTTTTGCTTAATTTGCCTTCCATGCAAAGAAAATGCTCTTTTAAAATATTAATAATGGGATGTTGCTACGCTATTCGGGCACGGTTTTGTTCCTATGTGCTCCGCTAAAGCCAGAAACTCTTGCTTTAGCGTTCATCTGATCGATTTACTCAACGAAAAAAAACAAAGAATCTATTTTTAACTGAGCGTCTCTGATTGGTTGACGATGAGGTCATCGCGTCACGTGACAAGTTTCAGCTAGTCAGCTGATGGCCTAGATAGTTAGGGGAAATGCATAGGATCTGATATTCGGGAGGTGGGAAGGATTGCGAGTCCCACGAACCCTTATCGGCCCCCAAAATCCTCATCGGAACCCCGAATTGTACGAAATCTCGGTAAGTTTTACATTTGGCGATCAATCGAGCCGATTAGCTGTGCTGTTTTTGCTAAATTTTATGCATTGATTTTCGATACTGATAATGCCGGTTTAGAGCCGGCATTTTGCTTTATTATTTTCTGATCGTTTGATATTTTCGACATTTTTGATTAAATATAGCTGACTTTTTCCGATTACAATGAATATTTGAGCTAATTTAAATGGATATTCATCAGGACATCGAATTGTTTTAAAAGGTCTTACTCGCGTTCAGGAGTTCACAAAAATAGAGGTATTTATCATTTTTGGAAAAAGCTAATGCAAACTCTGCAAGTTTATCTTTACTAATATATAAGTGAAAGAAACAGATCAGAGCAGAAATTTTATAATAACAACTAATCAGTGCCACTAAGTAATCAGTTGATATAATACTAACTGCTTGTGTAGTTAAAATAACCTACATTTTGAAGTAGGGATTTATTTGCCTGTTTTTAATTGGTCGCTAATTTGCTGCTATCTCTTCTATTTAAAGTTTGCAGGGAAGATTAAAAATACCAAAGATATTTATGTCTAAGAGGGTATAGAGAAGGGGTTTAAAATTGGTTGATGGCCTCGGAGGTTGATGGCCTCAGAGTTTTAAGCTGTAAAGATAGACAAAGAGTTTACATAGGCAACACAGACCTCTGGAAATAAGGAGATATATAGGGATCTTATAAAAAGAGTTTACATAGGCAACACAGACCTCTGGAAATAAGGAGATATATAGGGATCTTATAGACATAGAAAATGATGCATATGTTTACTAATTCAAAGTTTTTAGACATGAAATAAATATTTTAACTTCTCTATTGGTTATTTAAGGATTATTGATATAAGTTGAGATTAGATCTACTTCAATCACTAAGTACAGGTATGATTCTCAGACTCTTCTGCTGGAGTCCTTCTTTCGTGTTTGTGCTATCTATTTAGTAAATATATAAAATTTAAAATTTAATTCAAAAAGTATTTAAAATGGAATGCTGATGTATATAAGTTAAATATGAATTAATAAGAACAGTATATTGGCATGTTGTTCGACAGAGGATCTGTGAGTGTAGAGTTCAAATCCAGTGCTATCCCCGTCACTGTCACATTATTGATCTAGATTATAACATTATACTTGGCTTTAGGTTTAGCTTTAATCCATTCTTATTTACAAGAATCTTTATGTTTTGACTAAAATGAAAAATCAGAAGTAATTGAAAAATGTTCTGGTTTATTTGCTACCTAGGTCAAGCAGGATTAAACATTGTTGATAGTAATGGGATTAGAAAATATACATGATATAGTTAGTATTTCTAAGCAAGTGCAGTAATATATAGGTTAGTTTGTGGTTGCAACATCTATTCAAAGCATTTATTGCTTCTTTTCATTTCAGACTCAGTAATATTTCTGTTTCATTAATACGAATAATAATTATTGTGTCACTTAAATTCATATCATTTGCTCAGTTGATATTTCCAAGTTAACATTTCTATGTTTTTAAGCGTTTATTGCATAAAATATTATATATGAAGTAGATAATTGATTTTGTGGTATGCCAGTCAAATTAATATGGGTCCTTTATTATATTATTTTTATATTTAATTCAATATTTTAATCAAAAATACATTTTTATCATAGAAAATGTTGAATAATTTTTTATAAAATTTATAATAAATTTATATAAAAATATTGTGCTATTGAATAAATATATTTCTGCATTCAGAACATTGTAGTAAAAATGAAATGCATAATTTTGGGAAAGAGGTTGTCATTGATTATGGTGAACAACTAATTGAAACTTCTCTGGCATAGTTTGTGGTAGGACACATGAAAGTATTTTGTAAGAAAAACTTTGAAAATATTTATTAATCAGTCAAATACTGATTATGCCCATTTGTTGTTCATTTTGTTGGGAGTAAAATTTAATTTTAATATCAGCCTACATGCTCCTATATCCTATATTGTCGATCGTATTTCTCAAAAATAATAATAAATAATAACAGTAAAATAAAGGTTTAATGTCAGTTTTCTCATCCAAAGATAAAATTAGTGACGTTCTCACAGCACACACATCACTCCAAATGGGGGCGGGATTTTGTGAAGTTGGCTAAGTTGTGCGTCGCTGACGAAGTTAAGCTACGTTGGGTTCAGTTAGTACAAGGATAGGTGACCACCCAGGAGGATGGGTGACCTCCTCAGCTGACATCAGTCCGCAATCAAAGGTAGTAGCAATTAATAATAAATATGAAGAGAAAGGAGGAACAAAAGCAACAATAGCAGCCACTAAAAAAAGGTACTTTGCAAACACATTTGGTTGTCATGTGTGCAACCTGATGACATAAGCCACAATTGAAACGTTTGATTTACACAAACAAAAGTAACGTTCTCATTGGCTCCAGTCCGGTACGGTCTTGTACTCAGACGAGGTCTGGGTAAATTTTCAGAGAAAAATTACTGTTGTAAAAAAATATACTTTACAAACACATTTGGTTGTCATGTGTTTTCATGCTTCACATTTGGAAGCCACAGGGTCCCTGAAAATTTCTTTTAAATTATCCGAAAGTGGTCCACTTCTCAAAAGTTTTCTCAAATGTTTATATATCACATATCTGATATATAGTAGTAATTAACTCACAATATTTTATAGCATTGGCACAACCGATGCACAATTAGCAGCCAATTACCTGTCTTGAAAGAGATGGACGTTTTGAAGCCATGATGCATGTGAGACTCTGTCCTTCGCTAGACTTGACTATGAATCAAATTTAGAACAATAGCTGCTGCTCCTTGTCCAATCATTTAATTGAGTACTGCAAGCTGCTTGCTGAAGTTGCTGCAGCTAAAAATGTAGAGTTAATTAACTTCCAATGGAATAAATATCAATGAATGAAATATTATGAGCATCTTTGTGTCCGACTCTGTGGAACTGTTTATCAGTTTATGTAGATCAAATATAATATTTATTATGTAGCAATCCACTCTCTCTCTTATCAACTCTTATCTCTCTCTCTCTCTCTCTCTCTCTCTCTCTCTCTCTCTCTCTCTCTCTTTATGAGTATACTGCTTAGACGCAGGTCATGCTATAATTTAGTCATATTCTGTAGATATACAAAGTTATATCTTTCTTTCTCATACTATTATATAAAGTTAAAGATTTCCCTTATATTGTAGATCTATAAAGTTATATCTAGGTGTTTATCTGGTAGATCTATAAAATTCTAGAGGCCTGCGCCTGTTGGCGCATGTGTTGTCTGATAGCTTACATCAAGCTTCTTAGAAATCATGAGTAGGGTGCTCGTGATGCTGTGTGGGTTGGATGTTATTCCATATGAAAGACTGGGGCAGGCGTCCTGAGCTTTGTTTGTTCTGTGCTGGAGTGAATATCCTGTGGAAACAATTACACAGCTACTTTGTTTAAGTGATAGCTAAAAACTGGAGCAACTTTTTTCCAGAAGCTGCTTCCAGTTTTTCGGATAGCTAGATATCTTCCGGCGCCTGTATGGAAATTTTAACAAAAAGTTGATGCCTATGCCGGCTGGAGCCAGTGGCGAAGTTGGTAAGATACTCGACCGCGGATCAGTATGTGCGGGTTCAAATCCTGGGATCACCCGTCACTGACATCGCTTTCGAGTGAGAAAACTGACGTTAACCTTAGCCTTACCAGCTTTATATCCGTATTTGCTGCCTTCTTAGATTTTTGCAGATTGTTAAATACTTATTGGGCGTTTCTATATCATTATCATTATTTTATCAACATCGTCATGATTTTTTGCAGATTGCTAAATATTATTTGATGTTTTTATATCTATTTTTTTAATTTTTAAAAGTTTTAATGTTAACTTAAAATAGCGTTCTGCCTAATGGCAGGTCTAATGTACAACAGATTTATACTCAAGAGCCTGCTTTCACGATCCATGTAGAGCACTTTATAGATCTACAAGTTAATCTCTAAGCCCTGCTGAGCGCAGCCGTGATCATATATCTTGGGTGGCTTGGTTATGCGTTTGTAGGCTTGACTATTTCTGTGCCTTATTTGATATATTAAGAGTTTTTATGTGTATGCATGATGGTTGAAGCCTAAGTAGATCTGGGTACATTTTAACATGCAATTCTGCGTCGTGTGTCGTCATTATGCATGACAGATTGTATTATAACGATGTGTAGTATGAGGCTGGGGCAAATCATTGAAGCATTCAAATAAGGGGAATGTAGAACAGAGCAATATTTACTGCTACTTAATAATATTATATCAAAATCACGAATATCTAGAAGAATATAAACATCACGACAAAATCTAAAATCTACCTATTCTTTCGGTGGGACACTGTCTAAGATAGTTAAAAGATTTTGGCTCGATGGCTTCCTTTGTTCCTTTGTTCGTTTTAAAACGTGAATAGACCTGAAATGGCCCCTAGTACTAATTATATTTAATTGAAAAAATGTGAAAGTTGATAGAATCAAGCGCTGTATACGAGGAGGGACAAGAACACTTTTAGGCCTCTATCCCATATGCTTCAGCAACCGTAATGCAACCTCTGTGCCCTAGATTTACTTTACAACACAGCTGAAATTTCTGGCTTGACAGCTTTTGCTACGAATCTCAAATCGTAGCATTGTAACTATAAGCAACTTTAAAGCATTTTTAAAATTTTAATCCTCATAGGGTCATGATGTCATTATGATGAAGGTGATTGTTTGAAGTGACAGCGAGCATCGACGTTGTACCTATTGTTAGCAGGAGTTCTATAAACAAATGGGCAGATGTTTATCGTAGAATAGTAGACCGATCGTTTGCATGTGCCGATCGTTTGCATGTGTCCGCTATACTATTTCTGCAATATCGTTGACCTCTTATATCTGCTCACGTAGAACGATTAGCATTGTTGGTATGGTAGAAGGGTATAACCGTTTTTATTTTGCGTCTTTGCTTTGCTCTGTTGGACGCCTAACGTTCATGGGTCTTCATATTAATACCTCTCTCATTTGGATAAATTTCTTATTTAATTGTCAGTTTATTTAAAAAAATTCCCTAGTCACAAAATACTCGTCTTCATTTGTTTCATCTATTTGCTGTATCTTTCTGCACTGTGGATAGTGGTCACTAAGAATCAAGTTAACATGTTACTAATGTAACTCAATTGTTCAGTGCATACTTATACACTGTAAATTGTAATTTTTGTCCGTTTCAGACTTGGGTTAATTTAGATTTCATTTGTAATCTAAAAATAAAAATGATGCTTTTACTGTAGAGTTTAGTGGGTTATTTTGGAGCCATTCTGTAAATGAATAATAATCAAAGAAGAGTTCTACACAGTATACTGTTTAGCTAATGCAGTTTGCACTTGAAAGAAGAAGCGCATTAACGGGTGAGTTTATTTTCAAAAGTTTCTGTCTGGCTGGCCTAGAAATATTTCTGATGTTTTTCTAGATCTTTCTTTTTGTATTTGCCGGCTATGACGAAGAACGCCCTACTATAATGAAATCAGCCTGATGCCGTTTTATTTGAGCAGGTCAATTATTTCTTGATAACGTCTGAACGTTATTTAAAAATACTCATTGTCTCCTCAATACAATTGTGGGCTTAGTCACATAGCTTGAGATTGTGTTAGAGCATTGACTGGCATTGATAGAGATTACATAGCTTAAAGTTTCTAAATTATTTTCTTCTTTTATGCCATTTCCTTATTTTACATTTTGCGTGTATATCGCTACTTTCTTGCTCTTTATTGATTGATGTAAAGCCGATGTCTACGTCAATTTCATTTTTCGCAAGCGATATCAGTGACGGGCGAGCTCAGGATTTGAGCCCATACATACTGACCCTGGATCAGATATCTACCGACATCGCCTCTCTCTCAGTAATTGTACTGAATCCATATTTTAAAATCGGTGAAGAAAAAGAACAGAGATATGCTATACACTCCAAGAATGAAGCAATTATTATCAAGTCCTGCGGGTTGAGTTCTACAGGATGTGATGTGCCTCTGATGTGCCTCTGATGTGCCGCTGATGTGCCTCTGATGTGCCGCTGACGTGCCTCTGATGTGCCGCTGACGTGCCTCTGATGTGCTTCTGATGTGCCTCTGACGTGCCTCTGATTTGCCGCTGATGTGCCTCTGTTGTGCCTCTGGTGTGCCGCTGATGTGCCGCTAATGTGCCTCTGATGTGCCTCTGCTGTGCCTCTATTATGCCGCTGATGGTTCTTTCGGGTGGCTGGCAAGACGGAGCGGTCTAGCAGGCGAGGAAGATATAATGAAAATAATTAATCGATATTTTGACATAATGGATACAATTAATTGCTAGAAACAGAATGAGAGAAAAAGCTATTTGTACGCTAATATTCTTCTCAGTGTATGCTGCAATCTTTCAACCTTCGTTTAGATATTTTAGATAATTTGACTGTTAACTGTGTTAGGAGTTGCTGTTGAAACGAGTATGGTCGAGATTCTGTTAAATTAGTTGTAAAATTCGGCCGACTGGTAGGTTATATTCGTTCGACAATAGTGAATAGTGATAGTTCATGCCTGTACTCTAATAGCGGCAGAGAAATGAAGGTAGAAAAGAAAAAAGTAGAGAAAATAGTGAGATAAATGAAAAGGTAATGGAGTTGTATTTTTTTGACTTAAACTTACATCACTTGGGAACCGGTCGATTGCTTAGTTCAAATCAGCGTGGCGCTTGTGTATTCTTTCAATATTCGCCTTCAAGTCCTAATTAGCGGCCTATTTACCCATGGACACCTTTATATTGTATATAGCATCTATATTATGTATGCAGTGTAAAACTATATAATTATATATTGATTATCTAGAAGTCCATGATTTACCACATTTAAATTGTAGGTATTGTGTGTGTATGGCATCATAACATAAGCTTCGGAATTGAGCGGCGTAGATTCTTGTCCTAGGTTACTCAAGAGAATAGGCAGTATGTATTGAAAGATATTTGACTTCTTATCTTTTACGTCTGTCAACTATTTTTAACAGGCTTTCAGTTTCGTATAAAAACTTGTTCCAAGTCTTACTCACTTCTACCTTCAATTAAGCCAGCGTGTTGGTAATAAATTGAAAGTAGTTCTAGTTTATAGGGTTTATTGTCCTAGGCGTTGGTGTTGGTGTGATATAATGCGTTGATATTCTGTTCCTTAGGTAAAATAGGTATTCAGGCCTTGAATCTCAAAGTTACGCATTGAATTCTTTTTCAAAATAATTTCAGTTGGAGCACTTTCTGACTTAGTGCAACATGACAGACATTCAGACAGGATTATGACCCAGTAACACTAGGCAGACAGTCAGACAGGTTTATGACTCAGTAACATCAGACAGATAGTCAGACAGGCTTATGACTCAGTAAAACCAGGCAGACAGTCAGACGGTCGTATGACTCAGTAAAACCAGACAGTCAGACAGGCTTATGACTCAGTAAAACCAGACAGTCAGACGGGTGTATGACTCAGTAAAACCAGACAGTCAGACGGGCTTATGACTCAGTACAGAGTATCAGTCAGACAGTCAGACGGGCTTATGACTCAGTACAATCAGAGTAACAGTCAGACGGGCTTATGACTCAGTACAATCAGAGTATCAGTCAGACAGTCAGACGAGCTTAGGACTCAGTACAATCAGAGTATCAGTCAGATAGTCAGACGAGCTTAGGACTCAGTACAATCAGAGTATCAGTCAGACAGTCAGACGAGCTTATGACTCATTACAATCAGATTATCAGACAGACAGTCAGGGGGTCCTGAGTTAATATTAACCAGGAACCGTGATAACTGCAACGTATTTATTAATTATGGAGATTGGAGAATAGACAATATCGTATGCAAAAAAATACTATTTCTAAAATCTGTAAAAAGTTTGTTTAACAATATCAGGATTTCTAGTGGAAATAGGATAATCTCTCAACGTGTCGCAATGCATCAGTGACTGTACTTACCTATTTGGTATAGTCTAGCTGTTAGTTTGCTTTAACCACAGGAAACCACAACTGTACACGATATAACGTTAGATTTGTTCTACATAACGGCAGTTGAGTTTCAAGGGCCATTACAATCGCTCAGTAAACAAGTCTTATCAGCTGCTTACATGACGTTTAATCACTCTTTTAATCACCTCTTGAGCGTGCAGTAATAGCGCTTACCCAACTGCTGCTGCCATATATCTGTCGTTATTTCTCGCCTAGACTTCGTCGACTTGCTGGTTATGCCGAAGCGGTGCAGTGAGAATGGTTGCCATTTTACCTGATCGGCTTTTCCGTTGATTAGATTTGTGGTTGAATCTATTCGGTTGTTATTCAGTTGGTCAGTTCTTCATGCCACTGAGGAATAGGCCAACCGTAAACTATACTTATCACAAATAAGAGAATTAGCAAGGATTGAGGATGCCAAAGAAAAATCACCTCAAAAACTGTTTCAGTTTCAATTTTTAGGCTACAATGAAGTGTGGATAAGGCGTAGCATTTTGTAAAGAGATTAACTCTTTAGTTGATGGCGTGCTGCTTACGGAGAAAAAAAGCAAAAGCTAAGGGTGAGTAAAAATATGTTCCTTGTACCTACTACTTCGCATAAAATAACAGAGTGAGAGAGAGAGAAGAGAGAGAGTGAAAGAGAGAATAAGCTAGCTATAAGTGGGAGCTTTCCCTTTAAAAAATTTAATGTGTTTTTAGAGCGTTAGGTGTTTTTTACTGGACTACTATTTTTCAACTTCAGCAGAAGTTATATTGGCTAGGACGCTGGTATTCCAACGTTGGACTATCGCAAGGATCCGCATACTTGAAGCAACGTTGAAGGGTGAGAAGAGTTCAGTGCACTGATAGCAATCTGTCAATTAAGTCGACCAGAAATAGCTTTGAGGTAGGTTGCAATAAACAAAGATCGACACATCGTTGCAGTAGGTTGTGACCGGATGGCCTAGAATTTTGATAAAACTGTTGCATCGATTGCTATAATGTAGGCTGTCGAATCGTAAATCGGTAATTCGCACACTGGGTCTTGTATAAACAGTGTTTATTGCATCTGGAGTAATGATTGCATTAACTACAGATGGTCTCTGTAAGGTCCTCGTGATTGCTAAATACACTTCAAGCTTTAGTGCTCATAAATAATTAGTTCAAGAGTAATTTTTCGTTAAATTAACATTTGTCAGACACTCTATAGTAGTAATTAAGCGTAGGCTAAATAGTATTGATTAAGCCATTACATTTCACTCACTGAGTCAATATAATGTTTGTTTAATCGTTGTTCGGTCAATGTTTCTTCGTGTTGCTGGCGGTTGTCTGGCTGGAGTAGTTCCTATGGAGAACCTGGTGATTAATTAAACTATATTGACTTAATTTTTGCAGATTATTGCGACTGTTATTTGAGCCCTAAATGGTAGTGCCTGCTTCAGAGGCATTGGTGTGTTACTAGTGTGGCAGTGCCTCCTTCAGAGGCATTTGTGTGTTACAAGTGTAGCAGTGCCTGCTTCAGAGGCATTAGTGTGCTACAAGTGTAGCAGTGCCTGCTTCAGAGGCATTAGTGTGCTACAAGTGTTGCGGTGCCTGCTTCAGAGGCATTATTGTGCTACAAGTGTAGCAGTGCCTGCTTCAGAGGCATTAGTTGTACTACAAGTGCAATTGATCGGGAGAATAGAAAACAAAATTGTGCAGACAATGAGAAATCATGGATGTACGTACATCATTGTATGGGCGTGCATACAAAACGTGTACTTGCGTTGACCTTGCCTAGAATTAGGCATGTGCCTTATCATCTGAGCCCTTAGTCGGATGTTAGTCTGCGGATAAGCAGGATTCTGACGTTAATCTGACAGCCTATGTTTACAGCTGTTTATAAGTGTATGGGATGTCTTAAAGTAATAGTTTACTGTTATGTGTGTTAAGCTGTAAATTACTGTTCTGTTAGGAAGCTTTTGATGAATATTTGAGCAGACTGTTGTTAATTGTTCTTTGCGTGAAGAAGGCTATCATTATCTCTGACAGCTCTTCAAAGCTTTCCACCATCCTCAACGTAATGATTAGTTCACATAGCATCTATTCCCAATAAGTAAAGTTTAAGTATTTTACGTTTAATTAAAGGTCTAAACACTACGCAATAAAGCACTTTTAAATTCAATAATATGGTATGCAGTGCTTGGAAATATAGCATGCATAGTGTAAAGAGTTTATCCGTGATGACATAATTCTATTTGTGTTCGATATGCTAAATCTTAAAATAGTTAATTACGACAATCGTTATATATACCAGTACAGTTCTGAACTTTAATTACTACCCATCATGCAACTTGTTCTGACTGCTAATTGAGACAATCATGCATTTACTGTAACCTGAAATATTCAATCAACGCACGAATGATAATTCTTATATGATCTTACCAATACCTACCCTCAGGCCGATGGATTCTGGTCCAGTTCTGGATGGCCTGCTAAAACGCATTCGGGCTGACAGGCCCGGAAAGTGGAGCAGATGTGTGCGTGTCGGCAAGTGTGCAGCTGCGTTCAATCGATAGTCGGTCGAGTAGAAAGAGACCAGTGATACAGTAGGGCGAGCACTGACACCCACAAACACATACATGCCGTCGTCACTAATAGCTGTCTCTGTCTCGCTCTGTCTCTCTCTCTTTCTCCCTCTTTCTGTCTCTCTTTGTCGCTCTCTCTGTCTCTCTCTCTCTCTCTCTGTCTCCCTTCTCTCTTTCTCTCTCTCTCTCTCTCTCTCTTTGTCTCTCTCTTATGCCCATATACGTGGTCAACGAGCACGTTGATGCTTGGAGTGCGTTCTGAGTGTATTTCTCTCTCCCTTTCACTCTCTTTCTGTCTGCTCTATCTCCTTCTTATGTATGTTATTCATTTAGAGTCTTGGACTAACTCCTTGTATATAGATATCATGGTTATAACCTATGTTGTTGCCTCCAGCATTACTACATTCAGTGTGATGTTCTGAGCTAATACGATAATAACGATAGAGAATTCGTCAGTACTAGGTTCTACTAATGACGGCTTTTCAGCTAAACTGAATTTAAATCGTTTTGAGATAGTTTTGATCTCTCTAATATAGTTGCAATCTCTCTAATACAGTATTCTATAGTATTCTCAACTTTAGTATCACGACCCTAGCTAAACTGGCATTCAAAAGTAGATTATGAAGATGATGTACTCTCGTTAATATGTGTATAGCTCAGTTTTTAAGTTAGCTAATATCATGATTTCTGCAGATTGTATTTAGAAAAAGACATGCTGCATTATGTTGCATGTCTTTTTGCATGGCTTGTGCAATAGAAATGCTTAGTATTAAAGTTAATTAGATTAATGTATCGGCGTCATTACAGTTGATTTTCTCAGTATAGATTAGCCTACTAATTAGCTCTGGTTAGGTATCTGACAAATCCACTGGCTTTCTCATTGGACTTCTTTTTGGCATTACAAAGCGGGCGGGCCCGTCCGGTGATTAATCTAGAACATTTGAAGAGGTCGACTAAAGTGGGCCTACTGGATCGTTTGCGACATGACCAATTCCAAAATAATCATTTTTCTAAAGAAAACTTATCCTCATTTCTTAGACCTAATTTGTTATAGTATTAGATATTTTTATATACAGTATAAGGGGATTAGAAATTAGAGATATAATTATCTCCACGACTCTCTTATTCCACTTCATGTCTACTATATATATATATCACTTCTGCGATCAGTAATATAATAAATAACATGAGGAGAAATCCGCTGATTTATTTATCTTCTGCAGTAGCTGTCTTTTAGTCTCCATTTCTCCAGTGACCGGGTTGTGTAATTATAGTTACAGACAACATGTAGTTAAATATAGTAATTGTCAACTGTTTTCTGATCGAATGAGATGTATTTAGATGTCTTGACCGGTGGCTTGTTAACGAGCGGCTTTGTTGGCAAGTTGTTCGATAGCATAGCAATAGGTGCTTGGATCAAATCCAGTGTTTTTCCCCGTCTGATATGCTATGGAGCAGGAAACTAACGTTAAACATGATTTTAAACATAGCCTTGGCTTTATTTACAATGCATAAATTTAATATGTTAGTAAATAATTAAGTTACTCATGTGTAATAGCGGAAAATACCCTTGGTCTGCTTAGTCATAGCTTCGTGCACTTTAGCTTATATGCAGTTTACACATTTTGATATGCCTCTACAAGCATTGGCCTCATTCACTTTGGTGGAACATGCCTAAATGTCTCGGTGTACAATAAAAGTTATTAATAATAAATAAATAAATAAATAAAGGTTTAACGTCCGTTTCCTCATCCAGGGATGATGTCAGGGACGTCCCCAACAGCACACATCACTACAGATCAATTCACCCAGACCAATCTGCGAAAGAAATGTGCTGAGGAGAAGTAAGGTCCTAAACGAAAGCCAGTCCGGTGATCAAAAAATGGTCAAGGTAGATTGATTATGTCTATGGTGGGAAAAGGTAAGTTTTAAGCTTGCTAGAGAATGTTGAAAGAGAAGAACAAGAGCGAAGATTAGCAGGTAAAGAGTTCCAGATTGTGGGTGCTGCGTAAGAAAATGAACGTCTGCTCAATGACGTGAGAATATTTGGAACTGAGAGAAGATTGGCATCGGGAGCGAAGTGCACGTGAGGGACGATAGGGAAGAAGAATTTCAGATAAGTAAGAAGGCTTGCCAAATCGCAGAGTTTTGAAAGTTAATATAGCTATTTTATATTTTATGCGTTGATTAACAGGGAGCCAATGAAGACTGCGAAGTAGAGAAAGAGCGAAATTGAAGTCGAGAGGACTTACAAACAACACGTGCAAGAGAATTTTGGACGTGCTGCAAACGATTGAGAGAAGAAGTAGGCAACCATGTAATAATGAATTCAGTAGTCGCCTTTGAATGACTATAGAATTAGCAAGGATAGTGGCTTAATTTCTAGTAAGGGATGGACGTATTTGCCTAATCTGACGAATCTGAAAGAAAGAAGCGCGACAAACAGAAGAGATATGGGATTTAAAGTCAAGGTTTTCATCAAATATGACTCCAAGGTTTTTGGCGGATCGAGAAGGTGAAAGAGCAAGATTCTGAAAATTAACAGAGTTATTGGTAATTTTACTTCTTTGCAAAGGAGTGCCAATTAAAAGGTATTCAGTTTTGGAAGGATTACCAGCAAGACGGTTAGCACAAAACCAGGAATAAACCTTGTCTAGAATGGATGAGAGATGAGCCAGTTTTTGATCAGAATCATGATTAGAAAAGGAAATATATAGTTATGTGTCGTCTGCATAGAAATGAAAATTTATGGAGGACTGAGCAAGCAGGTAGCTAAGAGGAGTGATATATAAAGAGAAGAGCAATGGACCTAACACTGAACCTTGAGGAACACCGCGTAGGGGGGGTAGTCCAGAAGAGCGATTTTGACCAATAGCAACAGATTGTGTGCGACATGAGAGATATGATCTGAGAAGGGAAAAAGCAGAATCATATATGCCAAAACAAGATTTAAGCCTATTTATTAGGATGCCATGATCAATTGTATCAAAGGAAGCAGAGAAATCTAGAAGAACCATGGCAGAAACCTGTTTACTACTCATAGCCAAGCTAAGATCATTATGTATAGAGGAAGAGCGGTTTCAGTAGAATGGAGTTTTCTATAGGCAGATTGATAATGAGAGAGAGAAGGGAAAGAATCAAGATGAGTGCATAAACGGGTATAAATTACCTTTTCAAGAAGTTTAGAGATGAAGTTAAGATTGGAAATAGGACGGTAACTGGAAAGATCATCTTTGGTAGAGAAGGCTTTTTTAGCAAAGGAGATACAACTGCTTGTTTGAAGGAGGTCGGGAAGATACCTTCTGAGAGTGAGAGGTTGATTAAGTAAGTAATAGGAGCAACTAAAGCATCAATACAGGATTTCAGTTAGCGTGTAGGAATAACATCAAGGCAGCAAGATGAGTCGGTAGAGTGAAGAATAAAATTGCGTATTTCTTCCGGTTTAGCTGGTTCAAAACTAGAAAGTAGTGGTGGTTCAGGCATATTTACAGAAATGGAGTTGTCGGTGTCAATGGAGTTGGAGGGTATAGAGCTACAGAGTTTGGCTATGTTGTCATCGAAAAAGTTGAGAAAAGAGGTAGCAAGAGAAGATGGTGAGGTGGTAGGAGTTATTACTGGTCGCTAAGATCTTTCTGTCACCGTCAGGATCTAATTCTTGGATTATATGTTAGTAACTGATATGAACTGATCAAGCAGTCAAGCTGTGCTGCACAATGCGCCTCCACAGTTCAGCTAGCTTGTGATGCTTCTTAACACTTGTGCGCTTTTCACAGAATTTCTTTGTGTGCTGAGGAAAGCTTTTCGTGCTGTACTGTCTAAGTTATTCATGACTAATATGATCTGAGGCGCAGATCTGCAGACCTGAAAAGTCAAGTGCAGAACCGAGTGAAATTTTAGATTGGGGTTTGATGGAAAGTTTAACCAAAAATCTTTGTGTTCTATTTTTGGGAATATAAAGTAATCATTTACTGTATTTTCTACCTAGATTTGAGAAAACTAATGCGGAAGATCTTTAGAAATATGTCTATATTTTGATATATTTTTCTGATCTCTCTGCTCCATTTATTGATTTCCCTGTCCATGTTTCTGACGTTTATCTCTCAGAACTGTGTTCTCCGTCTGTACATTGTCCCTCTGTTATCATCGTTATGAAGGGAGGCACAACACTGTGGAACTGTTTTATAGTAATAATTCTTGCTTTAGTAAACCTTTAAGCAAATTATAGCCGGATTTTTGTGCATTGAACTGGCACTTGATTTTGCTGGAGAAGTTTAAAGATAAAGAAAATTCTGCAAACATGTAGCAAGAAAACTGTGCGTAAAATGTGCATATATCAAATTTGCAAATGGACGAATAGTTTTATAAGGTTTATTAACAATGCTTATAAATGTAAAGGCTTTGACTATATTACAAAGCAAATATTTTATGTCAGTTTAAGTATTAACGTGTACTTGAATCTTGAATAGATCTCTAGTGGCCTATGTAAATAAATTCTAGAGGATTTATTGGCTCTGTTCATGTTCAGTTTAATGCACAGTGGCGGTTCTGAGGGGTGGCCTGGGTTGGCCACGGCCACCCTAAATTTAAGGCTGGCCACCCCAGTGGCCACCCCAAAAATGGTCAACAAAAATATTGATTTTTGTTGCTGATTACCATAACATAACAGTGTTGGATAAGGAGCATCAGATGATCATTGAAGACGATGTGTGTTTAAGATGCTTGATTAAAGTGTGACGCACTTTAATAACGACAATCGAAAAGGGAATTTAAGCCACACCGTCAGAACCTGACATCAGTGATATGTATCATGTTACTTACGCGGAGACTCGCACTGCTCGAGTCCACACACTGTTTAAAATAGAACAGCTGGTGAGTTAGAACTTAATCTGGTAGACCTTCATCATGAGCTTCATTAGCTTAGCCGAATGTTGCAACGCAACGAAGCTAAGATCGAATAGATCGGACTCTCACACACTTGTCAATCTGCTTGATTTAAAATTTCTTTTTGGAACCGTAGAATCCGTAGAAGCGCACATGAGACTTTTTAGATTAGCAAAGATTTCAGCAGTCCTCCCTGCAAGTTTTGCCTCGTGCAAGAGGAGCTTTTCTACAAAGAAGCTCATAAACATAACATAACAACAATTAAAGTGCTATTGTCGCCAATGACAACATCGAGCACTATTGAGACAAATCCCAGCCTGTGTGCAAAAGGAAGGTCCAAAACGTTGTAAATGACAAAGTCCAAGAAATCAGTCCAAAGATAAAGGAAATTAAAGAAAAGGAGGCTTGCGTTCTGGTCGTAACTCATAGTAACTGAATGGAAAAGAGATACGGAAAAGGTGGGTCTTCAACTTCCTATGGAACTGCTCATATGAAAGCGGAGGCCGATGTCACCGTTGTGATTCAAAAGAAGACTTGCAAAGAGTAGATGAAGAGAATTCCTGATCTGCGGTGCAGCATAGGAGTAGGCTGATTTAGTCAAGTAAAAGTTTAATTGAGACACCGGGAAAACAACGAATCGGTTGTAGTAGTTTCAGTGCAAACTGTCTAATTGTTTTAGGATGCTGCTTCCATCGAAATACAAAGCTGTTTGATTTTACTAAAGACTCCCGCATTCAACTCTACAACTCTCGTAAAACATCCTAATATTTATTATAAGATACTCAGAAAATATATGGTTTCATGACTATAATTTCAAAAAATTCCCCCTTCGGGGAGTGAGTTTAATAGCGCCCTCCCCGAAAAATTCCTCATATATGCCCCCCTAAATTTTTCCTTGCCACCCCTCTGGCCACCCCATTTTGCATAAGCCAGAACCGCCTCTGTTAATGCATATTGTAGACCCACTGACAAAACTGATACATTTGTTAATTCTATGTACGGAAGAATGAAAAAATAAATATAATGTAAATTTCATATGGTATAGTATATACTTATGTTTCATGCTGTTGCAAAAGAAGCAATTCTTTCTCCTCTCTCTCTCTCACTCGTCCTCTCTCTAGGTGTTTCCCTATTCAATAGGTAGGTGCAGCGTTCATATTGGTCATATTCGCTGGCATGCTCCTGAAACAGCATTCCATAGATCGACGAGTTAAATCAATTACAAAAAAGTGTATGCCTAATCCTCACCTAAATGTTGTAGACTAGAGCTTGGGAAGAGATTAGGTCTTTCTAGTAGTTTCTATATATATTTTATTTAACTAGTTACTGTATTGTTTTAATTATACAACTGCTATATGTACATGTACTATCATAATTCAAGTCTATATCTCTACTTTTAAATTAATTAAATTGATTGTACATGTACTATCATAATTCAAGTCTATATCTCTACTATTAAATTAATTAAAACTATATTAATTCTGAAATAAACATTTATTTTTATTATAAAACTACATGTTGAAATTTGTATTAATATATCAGTTAGAGAGTGTTAATAGTTGATTTCATAAATTGAAATAATATTAATAAATATTACCTAAATGAAACAAACAATTTTGTGGGAAGTATTATATATATAATTATTTTCATTGTGTGTTTGTTGTGATTTTACAGAATGCAAATGAATGTACAGTAGAGGATTTCAAATAGAACTGTACTGTAAGGTTTAGAGCGAACCAGAAGCTTTGACCTGGATAGTTGAGACTGGTAATTTAGAATACTCTCAGTATTTCATGCGAACTTCGAACGAACAACTGTCGACTTATGGGCAAACTACTCACCAAGTTTGAGCAGCTCTTTACTCCGGATTGCCTTCAGCCGGAGAATTCTGCCTCGGAGTCGACGTTGAGAACTCTCGCTTCATCCTCGGCCTGTCCGGATAGCGGCAAGCCGTCGTTTCGCTGCAGCGAGTTGATGGGCTGTCTGATAGATAAGCTGAAGTCGGTCAGCAGCAAGGACAAGGCGGCGAGGCTGGACGACGGTGGCGGGGAGGGAGCGAGGTGTAGCGACAGGGACTGCCACAGACGACTGCCATTTAGTAAACTGCCAGACGACTGCAAGCTGAAGATCTTCTCCTATCTCGATAACTGCCAGAAAGCAACAGCATCTCAGGTCTGTCGTTTAGCTTTTATATATGCAATAGAAGTGTTCTGTACATGTGTGTATATATATATATATATATATATAATATATATATATATATATATATATATATATTATATATATATATATATATATATATCATATTATATATATATATATATAATAATACTGTATATATGAGAATTATTGTCCTGTTTCAATCATAGAAGGAAATAAATCTACGTTTAAAATGTTTAAGATATATTAATATATATATATATATCTATATATTATATATATATATATATATCTATATATTATCTATATATATATATATATATATATATATATATATATATATATATATATATATATATACATATATACATAAATTTATATGATCATAATTCAAAGTAAAATAGGCTGCAGCAGGTGCCTATTGATGTCCTTCAGCTTAATCAGATTGAAAAAACTGGCTTAATAAAAAACCGGATCTCAATGAATGCCTTATAAAATAATTATAAAATTTAAATGTTGAAAATTATAGCTCATTTTTTAGTATCTACTAAGTTGTAATATAAATCTAATTGAATTGCTGAGACTTTCTAATGTCTTACTATCAGCTGAATATTTTATAATTTTTTTGTTTTCTATAAATATAATATTACTAATTATTCTATTCTATTAAGTAGAGTAACAAAAATGTCAAAGTCTACACTGACACTTTATAGTGTGTGGAAAGGAGCAACGTAGTTGAAAAACCTTTTTAATGTTGTTGTGTAATGGCCTAACTCAATATACAGCATATACGATGTGATGTATTTCAGAATGTAAAATACGTTCAAAGTTTGTTTTCAGTTGTGTTGTACAGCATATTCGGATGTGTGACCTTTTCTGTTAAATACTCCAGATACATACTTTATATACTGTATAATTATGCTTATTTATATGTGCATTTATATTAATATAACCTGTGACATAAGCATATAAATAAACATATACACGTACACAGTACTGTATACAGTACTGCGTAGCACTCAATATATATGTATATATGTATATATTTATATTCTGTATATATTTATATTTATGTGGTCGGATGTGTTTGGCATTCATATATGAAGTATACCACTGTTTGTATGCGTTTAAACATGGGTATGTGGGTATGGCGCTAAATATATCCTCACATTTACGTGTAGAAGTGTAGAGGGGCACACAGATAACGTGCACTTTTATGTGTAGCTATGTGAAGTATTTGCTATAAATGTGCATATCATATGTGCATATCATATGCACATACCTACACAGTATGTGTAGGTATGTGGAGAGTGGCACTCAGTAGATGTGCTCATGTATGTGTAGGTATGTGAGGAGTGGCTCTCAATAGATGTTCTCGTATATGTGTAGGTATGTGAAGTGATGTGCTCGTGTATGTGTAGGTATATGAAGAGTGGCTCTCAATAGATGTGCTCGTGTATGTGTAGGTATGTGAATAGATGTGTTCATGTAGGTGTAGGTATGTGAGGAGTGGTACGCAATAGATGTGCTCATGTATGTGTAGGTATGTGAGGAGTGGCTCTCAATAGATGTGCTGATGTATGTGTAGGTATGTGAGGAGTGGCACTCGCTGCTGCAATCAGCCACTCTGTGGGGTGATGTGGACCTGACGCTGGTACCAGGTCTACATCGCTGCGGCAGTACGAAACTCTGCCACCGGTCTAAGTCAGATTGTTCTGAAGTCTACATCGCGAGGGTTATCAGTTTCCTCAAATATCTCTCCACGATCAATCCTCTTGTCAACCGAATCAATTTAACCTATGACATCTACACCAATCACAACAGGTAACCACCATCTGGCTACGAGATCATTTAATAAATAGTGTACCCAATGGCTAATCCATCCATCCCATATTTTATGAACTGAGTAAAATTTTTAATTTCTTAAATAGTGAGCATATACGGTCAAATGTAATAGACCATTTTGCATTTTCATTAAATACTCCTTTTGCAAGTTTATAAATAACATTTTTTTTCTCACTGAGTCTCTTTTATTTTAAAAATTCTCCTTAAAATTGGACTTGGATAACCATTTATAAGAAGGATTTGTTTTCTAATAGGAACTTATTAAAACTGATCAGTACAAAGAATTTGTAAAGTGAAGGTAATACAGGAAGGCACTAAGTAAAAGTAATTCGATGCAGTATTAGCTAGGGCCAAAATCAAGTTTATTTCCATTTTCCCGCTCAGTATCATTTAGACCTTTGAAAGGGAATGCTCGTGCATTTTGAACTCTGCATCCATTTATCTGCTGTGTGTGTGTGTGTGTGTGTGTGTGTGTGTGTATATATATATATATATATATATATATATATATATATATATATATAATTATGTATATAATTTTATATATATACAGACTGGGGCAAAAAAAATAATCCCCTAGCGAAATCTCAATAACTTTAAGAAAACTCAAAATATCTCTACGAAATTTACGGAGCTTCTAGGGGAGGAATTACTGCGTATATCCTGCAAATTTGATGAAAATATTTTCATTAGTTACGAAATTACAGCATTTCTAAAAGAAAAGTGCTAAAATGAATTTTAACAAGGCTTTTCGAAATGTCAGTCGTTCCTTTTAAAGAAAATAACGACCCTGAAAAGGGCCGTTTACTTAAGCGGTGGAGTTTAAGCCTGCACTACCTTGTTAGCTACTCCAATAAAAGATGCTTAAATTTCGTTCTTCTGTTAACATTATTCCTAAATTTTGAAGAAGATGTCCGGTACTTTTGTTTAAAAAAGCCCTGTTAAAATTGATTTTAACATTTTTTTCGAAGAAACGCTGTGTTTTTGTTACTTCTGAATATATTTTCGCCAAATTTGCAGGATATGTGTAGAAATTCCTCCTCTTTAAGCTCCGAAAATTTTGTTAAACTATTTTGAGTTTTGTCCAAGTTATTAAGACTTTTGTTAAAAAAGCCTTGTTAAAACTGATTTTGCACTTTTTTCATAGAAACGCTGTAATATATTTCCTGCTCAATAGATTTTCATCAAATTTGCAGGATATACGTAGAAATTCCTCTCCTAGAAACTTCGTAAATTTCGTAGAGATATTTTGAGTTTTCTTAAAGTTATAGAGCTTTCGCTAGGGGATTAGTTTTTTTTTTTTTTTTTGTATATAATCACTACTTAAAATACTGCAATTTCTAATTTAAGTGCTTGTGCTAAGTAATAATTGTAATTTCTTCTCCATGCAGATAATTTCATGCTCAATAATATAATTTCTTTCTTTACGAGATGCAGATGCTTCATGGCATTCACAGAATTTATACTTCACCTTACGATGTACAGTATTGCCCGGTTCATCTTCTGTAAATAAGCATGGTAGCTGTATGGCTTGGTGTTGTCATATTGAAGTATTTGTTGTCTTGTAGATTTCTTGAGTTGCTAGTGCAGTTCCTATCAGCATCGCGCTGTGCGCAGCTGCATGACGCTCGACTGATATGGAGCAGAATGTCTGATGGTACAACGTGCGATGAAAACCACAGCGTTACCACGGTGGAGGAATCTGATCGCGAGCGTTGCCGTCAGAGACTCTTTGTTCAGTTCTTTCAATCATTCGTTGATATCTCACCTAATATTCGGCATATTGAGCTACAATTTGATTGGTCGAAAGCATCTGTAACAGCGCTAATGAGGCTAACTAAGCTTCGGTCGCTCAACCTGCGAGGTTATTTTCTCTACCGACCCGTAGAACCTGCGGTGGTGTCTCGACTGCTGTCGGGGTTGGCGGACCTGAAGAGGTTGTACCTCGAGATTTGGACTGCCTGCGGTGGCAGCGGCCTTCTCGGGTACAGTCTCTCGTCTCTCTCACTTGAACACGTCGATATGTCGCGCAGCTGGGGCGTCTACTTGTGCGAAGTTAACCTACCGTCGCTACGTGTACTGAAGGTTCAGCGCAGACCCTGTTCAGGACCGCTGTCGTTCAGCCCAGCCTCTGCAGTGTCCGCTCTGAGAGGCGTCACCTGCTTGTATGACCTGCTCACAGCCGGTGCTCCGGCACTCGAGTGGATCAACGAGCACAGGCTGCGTCCTGACTGGCGGGAGGATTTGTATCCTCAGCTTGATGCTGTGCTCAAGAGCGTGTGCGTGTGCAGCGTGCACTATCAGGCAGGGTGTGACGTGAAGGGCGCGGTGCAGGATTTTCGGCCGGGAGATGGCGGTGGTAGAATACAAGGCAACAAGGGTCACGATAAGGGCAACACTGGTGCTGCTCACGGAGCAACGCGCGAGACAATGCACGGTGGTGCGTGTGGTGGACGAGCTGGAGCACGGCGTACGGTGTGAATGAGGTGATGTGAATGAGGTTGTGTGGATGAGGAGGTGTGAATGAGGTGGTGTGAATGAGGAGGTGTGAATGAGGAGGTGTGAATGAGGTGGTGTGAATGAGGTGGTGTGAATGAGGTGGTGCACGTCGTACGGTGTGAAATGGAAGGCTGCCACAGATACTGGGAGACTTGAGTGTCGGGAAGGATATGACGAGGGAGTTAAGTTGGAGGAAGAAACAAAAAAATGTTTGCGGTTATGATGTAAGGAACGTAGAGTGATTGATGTTGGTAAGTGATGGCGGGAAAAGAAGATAAAGTTAGACAAATCGTGATATTGCTTGCTTAGCATTAACTACTTGATGTGATATCATGTATATAGCATACTCTATTATATTCAAAATCAGATTAAGAGCAGTGTAGAATTTACGATCTTTTACGGCATTACCATTGATGTGTAGACGTGTAGCATTCTAAATGCCTTTACTCAGTTTATTAGTATTTGTATTGTTAATATTTGCATATTTGGCGCTGTCGTATTTTGTACTATATATCTCCTTGTTTGTATTGGGAGTGATTGATTGATCAATTGATGTGACATACCCAACTGCCATAATGTTTTGATTTCATTTAAACTATTGATCTAATAGCGACTGATTCAACAGTTTTCTGCGGCCTAAACTCTTACATATCGTTGTCATCCCAAGCTTCTAACAATTCATGTTTAATTCTTTCATTTTCAACAGATTCTAATTGATTTGACTGATGTGCCACAATGATAGACGGCCTGGTTTTTTGTCAGAGTGAGCATTCAAATATCATGCTTGCCCTGTCGTTCCATTATGTAATAATTGTGTGAGATTCCTTGTAAGTTTCGTCATTTCTGCACATACAGTGCTGGACCTAAGAACTTTATGAGCTTGCACGTCAATAAAAACGCTGCTTTCTCTACCTGAAAATTCTGCTCGGACTGTATCACTGCGGTTGCTGAGCGCTGAGTGTTCAAGTAGTTATAATCAGAAATTAAGCATCTAAGACTTTCAAACTTCTCAATAAAGGAGCCAAATCAAAGGATGAAAAAGATTCCAAATATGTTTGGAAGAGTTTTATGATGTAACACATAAAAACTGCTGTTGATCTCTACTATGATCATAAGCCAGACTTCAATTTTTGATTGTCAAGTCACTTTAGCATGAAGGACTAGTACTGTGATTTGGACATTCCCGTCATTTTCTGTATTCAAGGAAACATGTAATATCATATGCTAGTCACGTTGTGATTCACATTGATGATTTGATTTAACAGAGACTTGATTCCTGCGGGTTTAGGAAATATCTTAAATTAGCGACATACGATAGTGGATTCACTCATAAATACTTCACTTATTGTATCTTGCGTTCTGCTCTCAGTGCAGTACTGTGCCACTGTATCAGGGATTTAGATTGAAAAGTGATAATTTTGAAGAAGAATGAAGAATGATGTTTTTTAGATGAGCTGTATTTATGCTGTAGTCTATTGTTTGCTAGTTATGGTAAAGCATTATTATAGCCTGATTTATGTGCTTTTAGTGTACGTGTGTGAGTTAAAACTTTCTTCTCTCAATTTGTATCTTATTTCATATGATATGTTTGTGAAAGTGTTTGAAACGAAACTAGGATTTGTTGTTTCTTTGTTGGAAGTTTTTGTATGATACAGATTGATTGCCATTCTATGCTACCTTTGTGTTCTTGTTACATTCTAACGTCATCTCTAAGAAGTGAACATTAAAGAGGGATTGATTGATTTTTATTTAACACGGGTTGAATGTTTTGTTATTTTTATATTTATTTCTCCCTAATCTCATTGTCCCGTGCGTTTTATCTATTGATAAGATAGATAGGTTTCTAGCAGGTGAAATGTACGGTTTGTATTTATTGTGGTCTGAGCTAGTAGCTGGTTGGCAAGTAATTTGCAGCAGATAAGTAGGTGTGGAGTTTGAATACAGAGCTCTCCGCGTCACTGACAGGTTATCGAATGTAAAACTGATGTTTAAACTTGGCTAAAGCGATATCAGATCATATTTTGGAAACAAATTGATACATATATTTAACTGTTTTATGTCATTGTATTAAGGTTAATGAATATTAATAGCTCTCTCTAAAAAAACTAGAGTAAATTTAGAATTATGATGTAGAATTGAATGTTGATTCAAGTTCGTATATTGTCAATGATCTTGATTCCTGTATGTACAAATATATAACCACGCCTGAACAGTGCATAGATTAACACAGAACTCTTGTAGTTTCGCGTAGAATATCATATTGCTTAATGATCCCACCCTCTAAACAGTAGTAGTGTTCATGTTTAGCACGCATAAATGAAATGTGTACCAAGATTAAACTTTGGGAACATATAATTGTGGGAATTGCAGGGCTACTCTAAATAACTGGGGCTCATTAAGGTCAGAACTTCTCTTGATTAATGAATGAAAATGCAAATAGAACCATTTAATGGACTTATAGGCTATGTTCTATATGTTTATGCATATCTGTGCTTGTATGTGTGTTGTGTGTGCTCGATAATTTAATTGAAGGTAGTGCAGTGCTTTGGCTAGATTTGATCTCAATTTGAAATTTTGTTTTGCTAGTATATTGATCCTCAGCTCTCTCTCAGCGACATTTCCTGGGGTTACTGTTGAGACTGTTGCTTAGATTAACTGTTAAATCGGAAAAACTTAACACATTTAACTTTGATTCCTTTAAGTTTATATAATTATACTATTAATTTATTACATTTTGTGCCCATTAAATAATAACTAATTAACTTAAGTTCGTAAGTGTATATAGTCAGTGTGTGGAGGTTATTTCAGTTAGTCTATCTCGAAATTACCAAAGCTGGAAATTGCCAAAGTTGTACGAGTCCGCTAGAGCTGTTTAGGGAGCAGAAGGTGTAGCAGTTTAGCAGCTATCCAGTAATTCAGGTTTGAAATTCTCTTGAGTTGCATTGCCACCGGTATTTTCTAGATTAGACAAGTTTGTCTTGTATAGAGGAAGAGAATCCTTTCGATTCAGTTTAGCTGCGTCTAGTATGCGTCATATTACTACTATCTAGTTTATCTTTTGTACACGTAGAAATAAAATGAAGTAAGTGTGGAGAGAATTGAGTGAGATAGTCAGTCCTGGCTTCTCACTGTGCTTAAGTCTGAGCTGTTTCATATCCTTGAACTTGTTGCTGCTGATGTGATGGCAAGGGAGAAATTCTGAGCTCCGTTGTCTCTTAGCAGCTCTGCTAATGTAAATAACTTGTAGTCTAATCTTTCACTTTGCGTTAGATTTCTTTGAAGGTGAGGAGAGGATAAAGAAAAAATGTTTATAGTGGCTGGAGAGAGAAAGATTAAAGATTATGGGAAGAAGTTTGTTAAGAATTTGTTGATATTTTAAGAGTTACATCACTGACTTTTGACTAATGTTGTGTACATAATATGAATGTATATGCACTAAGTACTTGAGACGTGCTGGTATATACGTGGTGCGTACACGACACGTTGCTAGTATATATAGTATACATGCTATATATATATATATATATATATATATATATATATATATATATATATATATATATATGCTAGTATATATAGCATACATTCTATATATATATATATATATATATATATATATGCTAGTATATATGCACTAGTATATATAGTATGCATGCTATATATATATATATATAAAATATATAGATTACTACATTTGATATATATATATATATATATATATATCTATATTATTATAATATATGCTATTATATATGCCACTATAAGATAGTAGCATGCTATATATCTATATCTATATATATATATATATATATATATATTGAATATAGATAATATATATGCTAGTATATATGGGCTAGTATATATAGCATACATGCTATATATATATATATATACATACATATATATATATATATATATATATATATATATATATATATATACATAGCATGTATATATAGCATATATAATAGCATATATATATATATATATATATATATATATATATATATATGCATGTATATATATATAATATATATATATATATATATATATATATGCTATTATATATGCTCTAGTATATATAGTATACATGCTATATATATGCGCTTTGCTAGTGTATATGCGCTATATGAGTGATCTATTTCTAGTTATTATAGTTACGATATGAAGATCTGTGGAGATAGTTGTAGAGTCTATGGAAATGCTTTTATGAGATGTGTGGGTGAATTGGTCTCTATTAACCCACAATACTAGAATGGTTGATACTTAATTTGAGTGTGGAACTTCATTTAGTTGATTTATAAGTAGTTTGAGTATAAGATATGATTTAGTCATTGCAAAGTTAGATTATATTTTACAATATATAATATATATAGGCAATATCTTTAAGTATGCCATGAATTATATAGTTGTATATACTGGCTGGTAGACGGATATTATATACACATATGTATTGTATGTAAGTATCTAAAAATAATACATATATGTATAAATATACATGCATGTAATTAAATGCGCTTTAGTGCCAGTTCTAAAGATATATTCCTGTTTTTTTTCTCTAAATTGGGTTATTAGCTTGTCGTTCTTTGAATGCTCTCAGTTGTTTGTGATGGTGATAGTAGCAGTCTTTAATCCCACTTCACAATCTGTCATCACGTGTCATCTTTCGGCTTTGTGGCTTCAACAGTACTTTCCTACTCCCAGCTATATTCCTACTTCACCTGAAAGTTGTTGAATTTAATTCAACGTTTGCGTCTTACTAAATGTACGATTGTGAATGTAGGATAAAAGATGGTAATATGTGTTACCTAATATATCTAAAATAGTATAATGCATTTGGTATGTACATAGTTGCTGATATGATTCTCTTTGTTTAACATATAAAGTCATATTTTTGCCGATAGACGTGTATATATGGGCAATGTCTGTCCGATATTAATTTACAGAATTATTACTTAGTAATTCAAAATTAATCAGATAACTGTAATTATTATTTTTGCTGCAGCCTGAAAGTCTGATGCCTACTTTAATATTGGAGTAAATCAGTATTATTTTAATTAAAGATGTTCATTATGGTTACTGTATTTGCATCAAATCAATAATTTATTATTTTGTATTGCTGAGCCTGTAATTCTTTCTATAGTTGCATGTGTGTTTGTTAGTAATTGTACGAAGCATTTATACATACAATTTATACCTATGTAATTGTCTTTTCTCTTATCTTTGTTCTAGATTCGAGCCTGTGCTGTAATTGGGCGATGTAGAATTGTGCATTTAGAAATAATTCCACATGTTGTGTATTAGCTGACGCTAGCTGCTAAATGAGACGATGTATTTCTATCATTGCTTGCATAGATAGATTGCACCGATATATGTAAACGGATTGCAGGTCATCTCATAATACGTTTAATTATTTCTCACTGGTGTACATTTCGAATTTCAGGCCGGAATCATGTCTGTTGCCATGGTTGAGCAGTAAATCTGAAGCACTCTGGCCTGATCATTAGCAGACAGAAAGCAGACGTAGAAGGAAGAGTATATACAAAATTAATTGAATTAAATCGTAATTGTACCTTTCTAAGAGTTTTCTATCTGCGTTTGATGTAAAAATTACTTCTACCGTAAACTGTAATGAATCAGTTTTTTTAAAACTAATTGTCATTTATAGTTTCTGTAACATTGTATGCTTTTGTAAAGACAGTGTGTGTAATTACAAGTAGCTTATGTGGTTGAATCAATTCAGTATTTCTTTTAAGTAGTTCCTATTAAAATTAAGTCTGATGATCAGTTTGTAGTAATGAAAGCATCAGGTTTAGTATTATATAGAATAATTGAAGTTATACTGATAATTATGTAAACAATTCTGTTAACATACGATAATACAATATGTATTTGCTATGAATGTAAACCAACGCTAACATTCATCGTGTAGACGTCACCATTTGATGTGGAACCAGCCGTTAAAGCCTGGATGATTAATAAAGTTGTACAACATTGTGCCCGCAGATTTACTATAGTGTTGCAGTTTCCTTTGCAATTTATAAATTGCAGCTAAGCAAAGCCACTGGGCAAGGGCGTTCAGTCACATATAGTCCAATACATGCACATGTAGCCCGAGGCGTTTCTATGATTTAGTTCACAATCTTTTACTTAACATGTTGTATATACACGTAGTTTAATGACGAGGATTGTAAATTGTCGTCCTGTTATTTAGATTATAGATTCTATTGTTTTAAATTATTCATTAGGCAGTTATGTAACTATAAAATAAAACATTTGAAGTTAAGCAAATAAGAATAAATTTATTGTTGAAAGTGCAATCATGGTTATATATAATTGTTTAATCGTTCACGGCGCTGTTTGCAGTGCGTGATAGAAGATATAGTGCTTACTGATGAACCGATGCCATTCAAAATGTTTGAGCATTTGTAACTTGTAGCGCTGATTTGGTGACATTCCAACAAAATTCTTTGTAAAGTCAAATTTGTTCGCGATGTTAAAACGTTATCAATAAATACAATGCAAGCTGAATTACATTTCTTGTGTTTGGTGTTTTTAATTAAACTATGTATGTCTTAATGGCGTAGGGGTAACGTCATGAAGTTTTAAATTACAGATCCTGAGGTGAATTGAACCCTCGCGGGTTCGAATCCCAGCCGCGCTGATCTGAGAGTAAAATCTCGGACATTCATTGGACTGGTTACTGAAAATGGTCTAATTTGCCTAACGATTCAAACATGTGATTTAAAAAGTGATAGATATCAACATGTTGATCATTTCACTATAGTGCGTGTTTACTTTTTTACTTTTTATGTAAAATTTAGTTAAAATTCTGATTCCGTTCCACCAGTGTCATAGGAGCCTAGCGGTGTTTAGAATAACGGGCCTCTTGCTCATCAAGCATTCTCGCTAGCAACTCCACCAACACTCAGAACATTAATACAACATCAGACAATATAATCATATATGAAAATTGTAGTATTCTAAATAATAATAATAAAGGGTTAACGTTTTCTCATACAAGGATGATGTCAGGGAAGTCATTAAATAAAATCAATACTGGATGAATTTTACTGTATCTGGATTCTGATAATCTCGAGTTTAGCTGAGTTTAGCCCGTTTACTGTTGCGCCTAAAGATAAACTTGTGAACATGATCATATGTAGTACATAGGAGAGCAGATCTAGGGAGTGTGCTGTAGATTACAAGATATCCTTGTAGACATGATCATATGTAGTACATAGGAGAGCAGATCTAGGGAGTGTGCTGTAGATTAGAAGCTATCCTTGTGGACATGATCATGTGTCAGTACATAGGAGAGCAGATCTAGGGAGTGTGCTGTAGATTACAAGATATCCTTGTGGACATGATCATGTGTCAGTACATAGGAGAGCAGATCTAGGGAGTGTGCTGTAGATTACAAGATAACACTGTGAACATGATCATGTGTCGGTACATAGGAGAGCAGATCTAGAGAGTGTGCTGTAGATTACAAGATATCCTTGTGGACATGATCATGTGTCAGTACATAGGAGAGCAGATCTAGGGAGTGTGCTGTAAAGTACAATATAGATTACAAGGGGCCGGCTTATGGTATTGCTATTATGTTTCATATGTACGGGTTTTTAACGAACAGCTGATGACATAGTAACCTTCTTAGCGTACAAGTTGACGCATTAATTAGCAAAGACTGCTCATTAATTAGCAAAGACTGCTCATTAATTAGCAAAGACTGCTCATTAATGAGCACAGCCTGCTCATTAATTAGCACAGTCTGCTCATTAATGAGCACAGCCTGCTCATTAATTAGCACAGCGTGCTCAATCAATCAAAAACTTCTGTATACCTATCCTAACAAAGACGCAGAAGCATCATAAGAAAAGTGAAAAGTTATCTAGCAGGTTAAACTACTAGCTGATCAACTGTCACAACTGATGTGATAACATCTCAGAAAGTAAAATTTAATTGATAAGAATCGAGTACTATGAAGTCTAGAGCAGCTAATTTGCTCTTAACTGCAGTGTCGGTGTTAGTCCACTCTTACGAACACTCACAGTTTTTATACTTCTTCATACTTGTGTACTTGAAGCGATCGCTCGCTCTCTGAGTTTATACCTAACGATACGCCAATAACAAGATACACACTTCAGCTTGAAATGCACAAAATCTGCAACAAGTTTATTATTTAGCACAAATTTATGACAATACTAATTGTACGCTGTGTACAGCAAAGGATATAGAAAAAGAAATCTGTAAAATCCAACTAGTAGGCCTACAACTCGACAACCTGTATATTTAGGAAATTTACCAATTACCATTGTACGAGATTTTAAGCCTTGCACAATTTAAATTTTGGTATGACAGAACATTTAACGTTACCTAGATAAATTACTATAGTAACTAAGTATCCAAAATTGCCAATTTACAAAATATAGAAGCAATCCAAATAGCTACCAGTTATCCACTGTAAGAAAAACAACAGAACAGTATATTAATTACTATTACTATGACATTGCTGAATTATTCATTCATTCATTAAGATATTCAGCTTCTACAATTCTACACGCACAAAACATGCATACCCTTGTAACAAGGCCTATACAAAACTATTCTTCAGAATACAAATTTTAATCTAAATAAAAATTGAACAGGTTATATCTTGTTGAGGGATGAAAACAAATAGGTTTTTCAAATGTTTTCATTCATTTCATTTGTAATGAGTTAATGCTGTCAAATATGAATTGGACTGAGCTGGTAGTATAATTGGTAGGCTGTCCATTTACGGTTTTCTTGGCGAAGATTCAAATCCGGTGCTAGTCCATCACTGACATGCTTTCGAGACAGGAAACTGTGATTAAACTTTGTTCTAACCTTTTTATTAAACGAAAGTAGCAAAATAGACGCTTATTATCCTAAATTGCTAATTCTTCGCTACAGATGCAGATGACAAAGTCGTCATTAAACAATGTTAACAACGGTTGTCATCGGTAAACGATGACTATAAGTTAATACATATCAGTCGATTTACAAGCATATCAAGCTATGCAATTCTAAGTTTTATGCGTAGAAAAAAATAACAAAAACAAATCTGTATATTAATTTAATTAGTACTATATATAAATGCAAAAACAACATAAACAACAAACTGAATAAGATTTGTGGAGATAGAGCAACAACAACAAACTGAAGAGAGGCAAAAATTACCACTATTATCTTAATCTGTAATGCGTTATTGCAGTAAACAAATACTGTAACGTAATAGACGGCCGAACTATCTAACGGATGGCTTGATTGATCAGTATTAAACATATCATAAGTTCATAACTGATGTACAGCGTTTTACACAATATTATTTTAAGCCTATACACGGGCCAAGAATAAGAAAAGTAAACATGCATTATAGTGAAATGATCAACTACGTTGATATCTATTACTTTTCAATACCACATGTTTAAACCGTTAAGCAATTTAGTTCATTTTCCGTGTAACCAGTCCGGTGAATGTCCGAGATTTTACTCTCAGATCAGCGCGGCTGGGATTCGAACCCGCGAGGGTTCAATATATTGGCAATAAAGTAATAGTCATTGTAAATATTTAGTTTCTAGTTTTTTCGAGTTATCTAACTCCATGAAAACTACAATGGATTTGGATTTACAATGGATTAGCAAAATACCAACTCAGTTTAACTTTGCTCATAGACGTGGGAAATATCGCTATAAGATTTATATCCCAAATTAAGTATAACTGCATCCACGTAGCCTTAAAGCCTCATAGAGGAGCAAAAGGTAAGGGAGGTCCGTGCGATCATCATTGCAAATCGATTCACCAAAAACGATTTCTAAATCCAAGCGCTGAAGAGATCCTAAATAATGCCAGTCCGAGTATCAAAAAGTGTCAGAAATATGACATTATTCAGAGCAATCAAAGACAATTATTGAATGCCTGAAACTTTATTGTATCGCTGGAGAAACGAATTATTATTATAAAAGACAATTTAAATAAAATTATAGCACAATTGAAATTTTCTGTATACATAAATGCGGTAGTCAAAAATTAGGTTCAAGTCTAAAATTACGCTTTCTTAAACTGTCTGGCTTGGACAATTTAAGAAAGCGTAATTGTGCTCACGTTGTCATGGACAACAGTAGTACTTTAATATCTCTTACTCTCAGCGAAGTGTTACCAGTCCTAGCATTAAACTGCTGTAAGTAAAACCGGTGTAAAAAAAGAACCACAATCGTAATTCCGAGATACATTTTAAAACAAGATCTTACTAGACTAGAGAACAAAACAAGCAACATTTCCAACACACCAAACAAGGCTTTAACGACGATCCGAAGAAGCTGGTACTATGCCAATAACTGGTTGATGTACAACATAACGCTAGTTAACTGTACACATTTATTCATGAAGTTCAAAGAACGGTTGGTTTGCGCGAAAGGAATAAGAGGCCAGTGTGGTAACTAGCACCTATAAAACTCTCACGTGATCGATTCATAATTTTAATTATTATACGTAAATCTTGTAAACCAACATTTCTACATCGTATTAGAGACTCTTCAGTGTTCAGTAGATATACAGCTTTAAAGAAAACTTAGCAACAATCAACACTGTCAGTCAGTCAATCAGTGTTTGAATGACATTAAGAACACTACTTGCAATTACTGCACGTGACAGCTGCGTGTAGCGAGGGAATATCAGCCGTTACATGGCATATCACGAATAGTACGACGTGTAGGACACAATATATCAAACGTGACATGCTATAGTGCGACGTGCAGAACACATTATATCAAACGTGACATGCTATAGCACGACGTGTAGGACACAAAATCATTAAGAGTTTTTATGATAAATCTATTTAACCTTAAATTTTAATAAAAAGAATACTTCGCGGCATTGGCTTAACAAGATAGGTTCATAATTATGAATCGGTATGCGTGCAGGTACAAGCAAATAGATCGGTTCTTGATGCACCATAGCACTACGAAACACTTTTAAGTCGCATTTAGATATGAACCTACAACAATCCACATATAAAGTTTCATTTCATCAAATAAATAAATAAATATGGAGCTATATATTTATATTGAAATGGCTTCAGAAAGAGCGAAACCGGCTTATTGATGAATAAAATACAGCTCAGACAATTGCTCAACTGTTAAATGCACAAAGAAACAAAGCTGGTTACAACAACATAAACAGTAATTACAACATAAATAGACGCAAATAAACAATTAGAAAGAGACACGTTAACGGTTAATGACACAACATATATACGGAGCGACCAGCGCCATATTGTTTCAATCCTCAAATATTATAAAAATTATAAAAATATCATTCAGGTCATTAAATAGTTAATCATCCTTGGATCAACAGTTCAATTTAAATTAATATCAATTAGTCAATCGATCAATCAATCAGTCAGTCAATCTATGACCGCAGGCATAATATCCTTTTCCATATTAGAAGTAGATAATATGAGAGACTATGAATATCTATTGTAGCATGATCATGAAGTGCATTGAAGTAGTGAAGTAGACACCACAATCGTCAAATAGACTTTGCATTTTTATTATTTATTATTTAAACGAATGGAAAAGTCTCAAATAGGGGATTGGCTGGAGGTGTGGTGTAAGACAGAGAGGGTTTGAGACAGTCTATTTGTGTTCCGAACTAGCTAAATTGGGATTCAAGGGAGGATGATGATGATGATGATTGTATGCTCAAACAAAAGATATACTTTATTTAAAAATTACTAATAAACTATTCCACAAATACGATGGTAATTAATTACTTCAAATAGCGAGACTATAAATAGTATCGGTACAGAAATGTACAAATAAAAAAATCAAATTCACTCAAAATTCTTCAGCAGTACTAACTAGAGATTAATAACTAAATTCTTATAACTGGTTCCGATTATTAACAAGTATGGTAAGAATAAATAGAAGAATAGTAAAATAATCACTTCAATAATTTACTTTTCTTAAAAACTCTAAATTCAAAATATCCTACTCAAAGCATTAATAAAAGCCACAGGACAGAATAGCAAAACAACAACGAACTCTACTAGAGTCTTAATTTAGCGTCTACATCCTCAACCTATGAGGACACAGGTACTACCTAGTATACTGTTTACACTATGCTAGCATCATATAGAATCTACATAATTTTCAGCACCGTCAGAGAATAATATTTTTTAATATTTGTTAGAGGTTCTGATGAAAATTAAATACAACAATAATAAAAGTTTAACGATCACGTCTTCATACAAAAATGGTGTTAGGGAAGCCCCCATCACACGTTACTATAAATCAATTCACCCAAACTATTTGCATAAAACACGTACAATGTTATAGTTATGTAATAAATATGGCCTTTAGAGACTGATGAGATATAAGAAGACATTAAGAAGTAATATAATATTTACTAAGAACAATGGAGTGTTAATGTTTTATGCCAGACTAATATTAGGCATTAGTTAAATGTGTAAACAATCGTATTTTTGAGATCATTCTAAACTCAATTTACAATGTGAATTATTATAATCAATTACAAAACAGATGCACAGAAGCATAATACAAACCTGTTGCATAAATTCTATTTTGATTATTTCTACCTTAAAATTATCGCCGGAATCATATAGCTCTTCAATGACATTTGTACAAAAAATAATTAAGTCTTCACTTATAGATGTATACACTGCATATACTATATAGAATATAGATCTACTATATATAGGATACAGAGGTATTGCCAATGTTCTATATAAATTGAGACATTCATTATTCAGCAACCCAATTGCATTGCCATTTCTCAATGAATTGTCATTGCACTGCAGAAATACATGAAACCCTCAATAGGACATTGATGTTCTGACATTCATCATTGCTGGGCATTGCAAATGTAAATGCACAGCTTATTTATTTATTATGTAAATGCAAAGCTTATTTATTAGCTTTATTTGCGTCTATTTATGTTTTAATTACTATTTATGTTGTTGTAACCAGCATTATGACGATACTTATCAAGTAGTAGTCTGCTTGTTATTCCAAATATAAAATTAGGTCAATTATAAACTGCTAAAGTAATCACAGAAGCAATTAATATTGAACAATTAAGGTTTCTACTTGGTTGACTCATCAACATAGTTCCATCCTTTTCTAGAGCTAGCATCAATCAACCAACTCTCCTTTTTTATGAATTTAACTCTTTCAAAGCATCTAACTGTAGTCGTCTTGCTTTCATACAGCAATTTCTCCCCTTCTGCTTATCCTTAATCATCACCATCATCTTCTCTTGAATCCCTGTTAGCATTGCTCGGGATACAAATTTTAGATAATTTTGCAGCAATTTGCTTATCCTTACATATTCAACAATTTAAAATTCGCTATATTGCAAATAATTCGGAGTAACTGACTAAAAATTAAATAAGTAGGCTTGTTAAAAAACCTATAAAGAACCGCCAGAAGCATATCATATCATAACAGTAAGACAAAAATAAAACAAAGTATAAAAAGAAGCTAATGCATTTTCAAACCAGAAAGATATCCAGACAAAAAGAATGCTGAAAATTTGTTACTTTAAATGTATTATCTTTTCAGATAAAAAGATAAGGATAAATGTATTCAGACAAAGGAGTCCCTGTACAATAGAAGCAAAACTAATTAATTCAGTGAATCAAAATAATTTACAAAACTTAATTAATTTAACATATTAATTACGAGCAACAACAAGTCTAGATAATATTAAAGAAGTCGCCTAGGGCAAACAAGTCTGTATAAGCTACAGATCTGATTACAGCAATAAATATAAAATTAAATCAAGAAACTCTTATCATCAGTTAGTACTGATGCAAACACTTATGACTCCAAGCTTATTGTAACTGATAAGTCTTCATTTAAAATGTCAATTAAAAATTACCTGTATATTTATCTATTCGATCGGGAATTCAGGGCCCTTTCATCATTTCCTAACAACTTTTTTCCTCGAGCTCAAAATCCTCCTAAACTAGTTTCCCAATCTTATCACACGGCTCCTCTACATATTCTCTCTGTCATTCTTTTACTTCAACAAGCTCTGTCTTCAATTTCCCGTCCTTGCCATTTATATTAGTGTTCTTTGCATCTCCTTTTTCTTATCTGTTTTTGTCAATTATCTGCCTTCCTGGTAAAACAGATCATAAGTTGATAAGCCCTCTTCTGTCATGTTCCGATAATTATCACATTTTTCACTCCGCCAATGATCATTTGTTTGTCTGTAGTTCTTTTAAGCTCAAAGTTTAATATTCAATATTCCTTACGGCAATAACTCGCGTTGAAACCTATCCAGTTCCTTTATTCATCCAAACTGTCTAACACTGAAATTGTGTTCCATGGCTTTTATCACTACATGCTTTAAGTTAAGAAAACCATCTAATTCGTTAGCTCCTATTTTATTTAATAACTTCTCTCAGCTGACACCATTTTTCCTTTATCCTCCGATTTTGAGATCTTTCACTTTCCTCTCTTGTTCTGCTTTTTGAAACTGACTTCTTTTCTTTTTCAATCCGTTGATATTCCCATATACTATTAGCGATCTGCTTAAGAATTTCTTCAATTGCAGCTCAATTTTTGCCATTAATAGATTGTGTTCGAAATTAACATGCACTTCTGGGTAAGCCCTTGCATTCTTTACACTATTCCTGTACCGTTGTTTAATCAGAATATAGTCCAACTGCTTTCAACGTTAAATACTCCACGAAATACAGAAATTAAACCAGTTACACACTGAGTTGACTGGAATAAATACATAAATAAATAAATAAACGGTAGTATATACAAGCTCTAAGCATAGCCAGATACACACAATGTGTAGTAATAAGCATGACACTGTACCGCACACGATACTCTAACAACACTGTACGTCAATTTGATATAATTCACCAGTTTGAACCATTAGGTAATTTTAACAATTATCCATCTAACCATCTATCCATCTAACCGGTCCCGCAAAACGCTCGAGATTATGCTCCATGATTGATTGTCACTGAAACCACTAGAAATCAATTCACTTCATCATCATCATCACTAACACCTTCATTATTATTATCATCATCTAAAATTTCATGATATTATCCGATACCCATCCATTTCGAAGGGCCCAGATCTATTGACCGCTATCATTAATTCCAGATAAACTCTTCAACAATTACTGATAAACTGCAATTGCTATAAAGATAAGAAAAGAATATGTAATAGAGACAAATATCGGATAATACTCAACCCAGTATCATATTATATATTTTATGATAACAAATGAGGGTAGGACTATAATGCCTGATTTACCCTTTACAAGATGATAGCCAAGCTGAGACCAATATCGTTATAGTCAAAAAAAAAAAAATATCCACCGATGATTATCACACTAATATAGATATATTATAAATAAATACCACATATTAAGCCAATGAGACCAATACTATATCATTATATAATTAATTAGTGTAATAAAAAAGTTTCAATGATAATTAATTAACGAGTCGTAATCAAACGGAAAACTATTTCTAAGCAATTAGCTAGAAACAAATTAACAAGTTTTACTGATATTAATTATAAATAACATTTTGCCAAACGCAAGCTCATTTCATTATATGCAGCGACGTAAAAAATAAGGACGTTTTATCACTAATTAGCACAAGCATACTTAAGCAAATGAGACCAATACTATTTTATTACAACTTGTGACTAGGTTAAATACTACTGCAGAGAAATAAGACGATATACTGTAGGCCTACAAACAGTGTACATTAATATTAAGCAGCAAATAAACAGCAAATAAACCAACCACACAGTCGTTACAGAATATAGTCATACAAAATTATAGCAAAAAAGCACAAAAGTTCCTGATTTTCAGTTCACACAAAACTGCTTAAAACAAATCTGTACAAAAAATTAGAAAATGAATGAAGATATTAAGAAGACAGACACTCCCAGTCATTTTGCTACTGCGAAGTTAAATTACAGTAAATGCACAAACAGCCGCAACAACCATAATAAATTTAGGAAAAAAGATTTATTTATTTAATTTTATCATATCCTCGATATTTTTAATGACTTGCAAGTAACATTAGATGCTTTAGACTCTGCGTGCGGAATTTCACTTCACTGTTTCGCATATAGCCACCTATTTAACTACGTAAACTAGCCATACCCATAATATATTTCTTCAACTGATACAAGATAAGGCCTTTCATTAAAGCGACGGTATAGATTTCCATCAGTTTCACACCATATGCACATTTTATTGAAATACACCTTTTTCTATAACAGCAAAGAATCAACAGTCTCAAAAAGACCTGTTCTATTATTATTATCATCATAAAAAACACCGGTAGTCAAACAATGATTAAATAATAAAGAGAGAGAGTTAACAGTTAAAGATTGAACTATCTTTAAGTTAGTTCTCCTAAAGAGTACAACATCAGAATATGGTAAAACCCCCTATCACACTCAGTATACGTTAAATTCAGCTCTGCAACCTAACAAAGACCAATACGTCACCAATGAAAGTGATATGATCTCTAAAGTAGTACAGTGATGACTAAAGGCATGATTGTTCCATACATTAGCAGTTAACAGTATGACAAGATATTGACCAGTAACGCCTGCATTGAATTTTAATAGCTAGATAACTGAATATTACAGAAAGAATAAATTTTGCAAGAGAAAATTACCCAAAACTTGCAGAAATTTCTTCAGGTTCCTGAGAGGAATTCCACACACTGTCGTAATACAACACAGCTTTCAAAGCAGCATCCAGGACCCCCAGGCATATAAAACAATTAGAAATCTACTAGACTAGCATTAGAGAGCAATCTTACAAAACACAATGCTAATTAACCATTTATTATCGACAACGGCTTAACAACCACAACATTTCATATAAATAGTAAACTGTGGCCAATCAGTTGGCGGGTTACTTAGCAAAATTTTATCATAAAGAAATCAATAACAGTCTAATATTACATCAGCCAGAGATAAGAGAAACAGACAAACGACAGAAAATTTTCAAAAATAAAAAATATCACCAATCGACTCATTGCATCAACTTATTGTGTCTACAGTTTCTCACCTGAAGAGCTTGCATTCTCTCGACAGCGCTAACATCACTGCTACAAAGTTCCCATCTGTCAACAGTGCTACCACCACAGCAGAAAATTTATCATCTACCCACAGCGTTACCAACACAGCAGCAGATTTATCATCTACCCACAGCGTTGCCAACCATCATTTCTGCAGAGTTTCATCTGCCCACAGTGTCACCATCACTGCTAAGAGTTTCCATCAGAAGTTGCACCGTCATTGCAGAAGAGTTTTCATTTCTCAGCAATGCCATTGATGGCTAATTAGTGCAGTTACTTGCACTAGCGGTACGATTGGTCCCGTGCGTAGGAAATGGATCGACCTAAGAATAACCACCATAAAATTTAGATATTATTTATTTGCACAAATTAAAGCCGACAACAAACTGTGCTGAGTAGTAAATTGGTAAACTACTCACACTTAGTGCACAAATCAGCAGTACTCGTCTTCTTCTTAGCGTATGTCGCACTCGTTCAACCATCGATTAGCAACTGCTTAGTACATTTAGTATGAATTCAACCATATCACCCCTCTCACTTCACGATACCTGCGTTAGTCCATCTGAGGTGAGCGTTATTGATTGGCTTTATGTAAAACAGTTCCTAATTCTAACGTTTAGGATGAGAAGTTAAAACGGTTTAAAAATAACAATTTACCTTCTTGAAGTAGTAATATAGAGCAATATGAAGATTTATTGCAGAAATTCTTAAGCAGGTAATAGGGAGTAAATTATTCATTTTAAATGTGTCTATTCATATGGGTATCTCCAATTCGTGACTGACTTGGTTAAAATAAATTTAAATTCAGAAAACACCATATATATTTAATTAATACATACTGGGTGATTAGTAATATAGGCCTACAGTATTTGATAAATAATTTACAGTAAGAGATATCTACATGTAAGTAATTGATATATACTGTATATAGGCAAAAAGATCAATATAGAACTAACCTCAGAGTAAGCTTTTACTTGTAGAACAACACTAGAGGACTAACCTCAGAGTAAGCTTTTACTTGTAGAACAACACTAGAGGACTAACCTCAGAGTAAGCTTTTACTTGTAGAACAGCACTAGAGGACTAACCTCAGAATAAGCTTTTACTTGTAACACAACACTAGAGGACTAGCCTCAGAGTAACCTTTTACTTGTAGAACAACACTAGAGGACTCACCTTAGAGTAACCTTTCTTGCAGAACAACACTAGAGGACTAACCTCAGAGTAAGCTTTTACTTGTAGAACAACACTATAGGACTAACCTCAGAGTAAGCCGGGGGACCTCTGTAGCGGTAGTCATAGACGTACGTGTACATGGGTGTGTACGTGTAGTCGCCTATAGAACCCAGCTGATCATCATCCTCGTCGTGTATATCAACAGCACCACTCAGGCTTTCAGCATACATCGGAGGGTCTATCACAATATCCATGACAACATCAAACAGCGTTAATGGTTAACTAGTAGGATTATTCCTGTTGAAATCAGTCAGTACTGGCACCACATAGCACAGGCACCACAGAGCACTGGTATTACAGATTATAGGCACTAATAAGCAGAGGCACGGCTGAATGTAGGCACCAGAGAGTACTAGCACTACAGAGTACTGGTACCACTGAGTATAGGCACAACAGAGTACAGGCACAACAAAGTACATGCACCACAAAGTCGGGATAAAGTATAGCTTTTTGTGAAGGGATTAATTTGCTCATCGACGGAGTTATTCCCTATGCAGCGTGACCAGGAATATGTATCTCAATATAGTAAGATCACTATGAATATAATATCAGATATAACTACAATACTTGCAAAAGATTTACAGAAAGGTAGACCATCCCACGTTAGTTATCAGGTGGTTACGTAACTATCAGAAATATATAACTGAAACAGATTAATAAATATTAAAGAAAATACTACTAGTATTTATATTGTCCGACTACGACCTTAAAGATGTTCAGAACCTTCCAGGCCCGTTCAATAGCGCAGAAATAAGAGAAAAAGAACAAGTTTTAGACCAATTTAAGTAAAGTAGGAAAAGACTACAAACCATCGATAGGTGGAGGAGGGGTAGGATTCTCCCTGTATGGTGGGGGTATAACAGGCAGATACTGTGCGCCATAGAGTTCAGGGTGGTGGGCGCCCAGAGTGAGATAGGGATGTCGATAGGGCACTGTGCCTACGACCACAGGCAAGTGTATAGAGAGATTATAGGCACCAGGGATGTGAAGAGCAACCTATAGCAGAATAACGCAAAACAATAACAACAAATTACATTATAAAATAATAATCATAATAATAATAATATTTAAAAATAATAATAATAATAATCACTCTCTCTTAGTGCACTGCCTACTGGCAGGTCCATGGTATATAACGCCTTTACTCATCTCTATCTTCTGTCTTTCTCTTCATGTAATAATAATAATAATAATAATAATAATAATAACAAAGGTTTAACGTCCGTTTCCTCATACAAGGATGATGTTGTGGACCAATAGCAACATAGCTTCGTACAGAAACAAGGCATTATACTATGATAACATAACATTGTATGAATAACAAAACAACATTTTACAATAATAAAATAACAAATACTATCGTCAAGTATGCAGTAACAGTATCGCACAAAACAATAGAACAGTATAAAATAACATAACAACAAACACAAACAGAAATACAATAACATTTCACAACAACAAAACATCACAGATTAACAAGACATCATAAAATAAAAAACTAATATCATGCAACTATAACTGACATCAGTAGCAAAATAACATCATCGAAAAATCATGCCACAACAAAATAACAATATCCAGCATGAAATTAACGTCTCGAAATAATTGCAATCCTACAGTAGTATACAGACAAAATAGATCCTACAGGGGAAGAAAACAAATTTTAAACAATATTTTGTTAGCCTTTACCTGTATAAACATATATACTGATGTTTAACAATATGACTGAATCTAAGGATTGCTTAGTCACGTGAGATTTAATTAAATTAACTTGACATCTCACAATTTATGCACAACAAAAGGCACCGATTACTAATAACCCTGGAGACGAATGGAGGAAATAACGAAAACTACAAAAACAGCAACCAAGAAGAAAGGAAACTATGGAGCACATGCGATGTCATGTGTAACTACGCACAAAAAAGAGTTTGTCGTTTGTCATGAAGAATTCATCAAACAGTCAATGATGCTGCGTAAAAATATTAACTTAACAGAACACATCATCTAAAAGCTTGCAGATGAGAGAACTTTGATCAAGTCACGCACAGACCTTCACATAGTATTCTACTTTGATGACGCAACAGGTCATGATGGTCGGCGAGACAGCCGGGATCTTTAGCAACTGAGCGTCCCACGAGGCTCTACTGCCTGGAGATATAGGAAGACCTGGTGAACAATCAATCAATCAGTTAAACTATAGCTATCAGTAATGCGCCTGAAGAAATAACAAGATCAATCACAAGTATAATCAATCAATCAGTCTAACAATCAGTAACGTGCCTGAAGAAATAACAAGATCAATCACAAGTACAATCAATCAATCAGTTAATCAATCAGTTAATCAATCAGTCAATCAATCAATCATTTGCCTGAAGCTATGGGAAGACCACATGCACAATCAATCAATCAATAATTGTCTTGGAGATACAGATAACTGGATGTACAGTCAATTAATCAATAAATAAGTCAATCAATCAGTCAGTTAATCAATCACTTTCCCAATGACATATGAAGATATAATGTACATTAAATGCAGTCAATCTATCGTTGAAACACCTGTATAGAGTTGCAAGAAGACAAAATGCATAAATACAATCAATCACTATCCTGGAGTCATAGAAAAGTTTGATTAAACTTGCTACAGTGAAAGGTACATTAATATTAGTAATTATTAAACAATATAGGCTTTTTTCAAACCAACAGTGACCATAGATTATTACACATTTAGACAACTAACAAGCTAATTCAATTTCACTTTGTAAAGTTTTGTAACTTTGAGTGTAGAAGTTATGATATAGTAGATATAATATCATACCAGTTAGCACAGTGAATTTAGAACCACGTATTCGTGTTTTTCCATTAGCAAAAAACATCTGCGTCTGATGAAGAGTTGCATAGGGTATAACAGTGCGCGATGAATGATTCTCAAACTCCGCTGATATTGCAATCGACTCACCTAAATAACGAATCAAGACACGGACCAGTAACTACTCTATATCAGGTTGAAGCCAGGGCTTTGCTTCTTTGTTTATAACCTATAGAAAAGTTTCATGTTAATATATTAACATATTATTATATTAATTTATTAAGATTAATTATTAATAATATTATTATATAATAATGATATTAAAGGTTTAACGTCAGTTTCCTCATCCAAGGATGATGTCAGAGATGTTTTGACATAACGAATATTATCAAAATAACTAAAACCAGGTACAATGTGCCTTTGTCGCTAGATGGGAGAAATAATTTTTTTCAAAAGACTTGCCTATTCATCCGATGGTAATTCCAACAATTTTAACCTCTGACCAGCTCAACCGGGAATTCATCCCATGACCTCAGAAACAAAAACATTTCAAACTCATGACGTTTTTTGTCAACTGAACCTCTCAATCAACGACATTAACAATATATGAACTAAGAAGAATTTCAATGGCTCAGTGAAGCTTACTCTTTTAGCATACCGTAGAATTTCCCAATTATTGAATGAACCACATTTTCAATGGAAAATTTGACACAATTTAGCCACCGATAAAATGAATTTAGAAGAATCTTTTTTAAAAGAACAACAGAAAGTGATCAGGATGCCCTGAACCCCCAAAAAAGTATTTTTCAGAGTTTATGACCAAAATTGTAGAGACATAAATGTATACATAATAATACATGGTAAGGAACGTTTGATAAAGGTTTTGCATGCTCTGTGTAGGAATATGTAACTTTTACAAGCAGTTGATAAAACAACAATGAGAGAGAGAGCTAAGAAATACCAATTAATCATTGCTAAGAAATAGAGGAAAAAATATCTCGAATTGCAAAAAAATAAATGAACCCGATTTCTAATATGGACATAAAATAGCTATTAAGCTACCATAGCATATTATTAGCACTCTGTCACTTAAATATATTAATAAATAATTATTTTTTAATTTTTTAAATGGGAAGTGCTCAAAATTACGTCAAATAATTATTCGGAAAAAATTAAATTGTCTAACACGGGAATAGAAAATGACTATTATTACAAAACTCTAATTGGCTGACCTGGACAGTAGCCACGCCTATCAGTTCTAGCGCTGACAGCGATTGGTCCAGAAGTGCACAGCCAGCAGCAGAGCGCTTTCTCTACGTTGTTCTCTACAGGCATCTACGATTACAATCAAAACATAAAACATTCTTACATCTCATGCAATACATTACACATTCTTACATCTCATGCGACATTTCCACTGGCTGGAGCCAGTGGCGACGTCGGTAAGATATTCGACCGCAAATCAGTATGTGTGGGTTCAAATCCGGGGCTCACCCGTCACCGACATCGCTTTCGAGTGAGGAAATTGACGATAACATTACCTTTCTTTAATTACATAAATATTTAAATGCAGTACAGTACAGTATATATAATAAAGCATGGTGTATAAAAAAACTCACAAATGTAAACTGAGGTACAGAAATTAATGTTGGACAAATTATTTATATAATTCTATATAAATCAAAACGGGTTTGACAACATACTACTGTCCACACACGTATGGAAACCGTTTCAGTTTAGAGTTACAAATAGCCAATCAAAAGACTGAATAACAGTGATTATACAATGTAGTGCATTATATAACACAAATAGATATTATACATTACACAAATAGATCTTGTACATTCCTCTTCTTCAAGTGCCGTGCCTGAAGAAGAAGAATGTACACGATTTATTTGTATAATGCATAATATCTATCTGCGTTATATAATGTGCTTGTACATAAATTTCATAAACATAAATTTATGTTAATTTCATTAACATAAATTTCAGATACATCAAGTATTTTATATAGTCGAACATTCATTAAGTGCATCAATATCACATCTATGAATTTTGACAATAGTTATGGAACTGAATATTTCACAGTATTTTTGCAACAGTCAAATGAAAATCAGTTAATTTTTGTAATTCATATATAAACATTTCCATAAAATTAAATTCTTTATCTAGTTAATAAAAATAATTGCTAAGCTCAATAATTGATATTGATCACATTAATTACAGAATATCACTACATAAGAAAGGGGAGAAAGCATTGAAAAGAACCACTATACTCTATCCATTTGAGCATAATTTTAAACCACAACAATATTTCACACACAGATGGCTCATTTATAGATAATACAGCATCTCTGGCGTCTCAGCAGCACACAGCATATATTTAAATTGTTAATGATTGATCTGTAGTGAAGTGTGCTATTGGCGACGTCCCTGACATCATCCCTGGATGAGAAATCGACAGATGTTAAACCTTTATTAGTGTTATTATTATGATTTGAGTTCTGATAAATTGCAATATACTTGATACTCTGGCTTGTTGATGTCAATAGGGCTGATGACAGTAAAAGCTTTTTTAGTCTTGTGATTGAAAGACCAAGGTTTGTCCATCTCCGCTTTCAGCCAATATCTAACACTGCCATGCTTGCCTTCAAATGACGTTGAAATGCCGCTAGAGTGCAACATAACAATACGTAAAACTTTTACATATCAATATTGCACTGAACTTCACGTTCTGACAACTCTGATCATGGATATTTCAAAAAGTCAATCCATATACAGGAAAGACAGAAAGACAAATATCGTAAAAGCAAAAATTCCAAAGTTCATTAGAGCACAGATTATCCGAAGAATAAAATCGATAAGAAAAGAAGCCCATTTTGAGCCCATTAAAGGTTTATTACTCAAAGACAGATTCATGATAAGTTTCAAAGTTTCAAACAGTATGAGCCACACAGGCTGTCAAACACTTCTCTAGAAGCAAGAAAATATTCTAATATTAACATTTAGTAGTTTTTATATATAGAAAATAATAGTATAAAGAGAGCTAAAGGCTATATTATAGTTAGGGTAAGGCATAGCCTTTTGTGAAGGGATTAACTGGTTAATCGATGGAAGACTCTTTAAGGAGTGCGAAGCGGCATGTGTGAAGGAACATGTACCTTGGACCTACCACTTGCCAGAACACTACATAGAGAGATAGTAGAAAGAAAATTGCTCATTGATACCTTTATCATATCAAGCAATATTCGGATATTATTCAGTAATATCTAAAAGTAAGCTATGAAATTACTTTTATTGTAAATAATTTGAATTTTACATCAATTGCACAAAATGTAATTTTTAATTCCATTACAAATTGTGAATACCTCAGCAAAATATAAACAGTAAATATCAGTATTTTCAATGTTATTCAGAATCAAGTTTCAATTTAAAACTGAGAGATTGAGAATGCATTTAAAAATACTGAGAAACTTGTGCATAGTAGCCTTTCATAAATTTCGTAAAATCACTACTTAATAGTTTTAGTTAGTTTTCAATTTACTGCATTCCATAGCAATACTAGAAATTCTTCAAAAAAAAAAGAAAATTTCTTACTCAGGTGGTAACTCAAAACTGAAGTTGAACTCGTATCTTCCTTCTATTAGTGTATCCCTCGTATCTGTGTGATCTATGAATGAAAACAAACACCTTGTTACTGACTAAGAAGAAGTGAACATACAGAAGTCGCCAAAATTGTCAAGCTAAATTTTAGAAGAGCTATTTCAAATTTCGAACAAGCTTGTCATTGGCTAATATTCTTAAGTTAAATGTCAAATATGATTTTTGGGTGCACATATACAATTTATCTCACATATCAACATTAAAATAATGAAATTCATTATTTCATCTATTTTTTACTTGTTCAATGTTGTAACAACATTGTCCACGCTGCTCTACCAGTAATGTACAATCGTTCAACGGGTGTCAGTTAATATGTACAAAATGCTTCAAGTAATATAAATGAAATCTAATTAGCTCACACTAGAAAAGACATAAGTTGACAAACCCTGTCCAAACAGAACTTGACGTTTGAAGAAGTATTCCACTTCTGCGTTATAGTGTTCAGTATAAGCACCGAGACGTGTGCCGGTGCTGCGTGATTCAGTCCAGTGAACCTTAGCAAGACCACGCATAAACATGCGTAATGCACGCATCCGCATGTCTCCTACAATCATAAATAAAATCCTACTTAAATGGTCTGAAAACTGTTGGGACTAAAGATAAAAAGATGGTAAAGCTAAGGTTAACGTTAGTTTCCTCACTCAAGCATATAAGCATACTGCTCAAGATTCAAGATACAAGCATCTAAGCTAGCGTCGTACATTTGAATGCAATCATAATTTTAATTTTTATTTATGACGCAAGCCTCAGCCATATTTATACATTTGCTCCCCTTCCCTCTTTTCTACCTGCCACACAGTGTGGAATCATTTGATTTTAAATCATAAGATAAAATAAAAATCACTATTTTTATTTTTATAGTGATTTTAAATTCAAAATAAGTGTGATTTTGTGATTTTCAAACACCAAAATGAGCTTCAAAATTCTAAAACAAAATTTGAACTTTCAAATTTCCATGTCATGGAACTTAAGGGGCAGGTGTGGTGGAAAGATGTGGTTTTTGCAAAATCTACTGTCTGATACAACTTGATGATTCCATCCTCTGCATTAATAAATCGTCTCTGCAGTATCTGATTGAGGGGTGCAACATATTGCCAGACATCATCTTTGAGAAACTGACAATACTGGTTTTAAATAAATTCTAGCAATAGTGCCGACAGCTGGTGTATGATATTCATGTATAGCTTTCTGACTAATTTTAATTAGTTAGGTAATTTCTAGATAATTTGTAAGTTTTGTTGCTTTGTTGTAGAGAGTGATTTTAATGTGACAATCCTGCTTGTCCAAGTTGTCTCTCATTCTCAACATTCTGCACATATCTCAAAACTCATCAAATATGTCTTATGTAATTTGATTGTTCAATTTGATTCATAGCTTTTACATTGTCTGATTTATCAGTTAATAATTATACAATTAATCCGGTTCCTCCTTAGTCAGGATTATGTAAGTTTTATTTTCTAATTATATTATATCTAATTATTTGAAAAAAGTGAACAATGCACAATTGGTATCCTATTGAATGACTGTTTAATGCAGCGATCATATGAATTAAATTTTGTACTTTTGTCTTGCGATATTAAATCATTTTCTTAAATTTTATTTAAAAATCATTTTTCAAAATTAAAAAGAAATGATTTTAAAATCATTTCAAGTCTGATGATTTTGATTTAAAATAATTTTAAAATGTTTGCATTCAAAGCTGTTGCCCTGCAGCTCATAAACCGATAAAAATATTTATTTACCTTGAAAAAATTAAGTGATTTACTTAGTTATATAACATTTCAATTAGCTTCTTCAGTGATGTCTTAGCCATTCAAGTTATAAACAAATTTTGTAGAATACTGAATGGCTAATGCACCAAAATTTATGACTCTGCTACAAACTGTGTCATTTATTAATTGAAAAATTCATCACCGAGCTCTATTAGGTGTCATTTTATGAACACTAGAGTAGTCAAACCCTCTTCTGCCATTGATCTCAAGCAATCAATAAGAATTTAATGTCTGGTTCCTCGCCATAAGGCAATGTCAGAGACGTTGCATGCAGACTCGGCACAAACAGACGCCAAAACACAACACGATGACGACTGAGTACACAAAGACCACAAGAGAAAATCACAGGGTTATTAACATAACCATCTGCAAGATTGAATTTGATACGTACCCTACAGTATAATATTAATTAAATCATTATTATATTGTCTAATCAAGTTATGTTTATTTCCTATATTAATTTATTTACAAATAATCCATATGCAAGCGCTTTTCATATTGAAGCATTTTCATGTAGGCTTAACAAATGTCCTGTCAGACTTAATCTCTTTTCCTTGTGATTTCACTCCAACGAATTTCTATTGTCCTTTTAGAATCCAGAAACTACTTATTATCACCAGGACGTAGAACTTATTCACCAGGATCATCTGGCTCCCTGCCTCCAACACACTCCTCGACCCACAAACCTCTGCGAGGGGCAGGGCCTCAGCTCTCGAGCCTGGCCGCTGCGAGTGTTGACTCCCCAGTGAGGTGCCCCAAGTTCAGGGGACACCAGCCGCAGAACCCGATCAGCTCACCGGCTGGGTTGACCCCTCAGGTTCTTCTGCGTCCTGACACTGACACCTCTCAGCCGCCGCAAGATGGTTACGTTCAACCCACGGCTGACCTGCTCTCTCCGTTCTACGTCAACCATCCGTTCAGTCTGGAGATCAATGCTCTGATACAGCCTCTTGGTAGAGCTCAGTCTGCTCCCACGAGATCTGATCAGCAGCTGTTTGGTCTGCCACTGCTACATCAACAGCAGCCTCATGCTGCTGGAATGAGGCGGGAGCGCAGCAGTCAGCTGATTGGTGGGGAGCAATTTTCTATTATATCGGAGTTGGTGAAGAGCGAGACGGGAGGGAGATCTGAGTGCAGATCAGCCGATATCACATAGAAGATTTCAGAAAAACTTAAATACGGCGTATTTTCGCAGTGGAATGAGAACGCTAGATGATATGATTAAGCTTATTATCAAAGACTACATATTATTTGTTGACAGAGATGCTTAACCATGTACCATACATTGCCAGTCAAAGATATGTAATCAAAGCATAAATAAATAATGAAACCTTTTAGTTCCAGAATGCATTGTCCAGTCACAAGCTCTCCAGGATGATAAACAGATTTATTGTCTGAAAATACGATCTCAAAGCACTTGATTTTTCCCATTACTAAGTCTTCAGAGATAGCCAAATCTTTACTCAACCAATACACTTTGGCACACTATTTTACTAGTGCAATATAAACTATGACTATCTATCTGTGCATTGACTGTCTGGCCTTTCTGCAGAAATATACTAGGGATACAAGCAAGTCAACTGTAGGCATAGTTTATGAATTCTTTCTTTCTCTTTACTTCTATTTATGCTGTAAAATACAAACAATAAAGCTGTACATATATATATATATACATATATATATATATATATATATATATATATATATATATATATATATATATATATATATATACATATATATATATATTATGATGATGATGAATTTTGTTGTCAACAGAGCTCTTACGCAGTGTCAAAAACACATTAACACTTATCAAGAATAAGTAACTTGGACCTGCCACTGGCAGAATACTAACGACAGAGAAAAGTTGCATAATTAAATAAAATTTGAGTAGATATATTAAGACTAATTTAACTAGATCAAATTATTCTTAGTTCCTATGTCTTGCGAATGACCACAGAATTACCCTGATTATTATACAAGTTTACAGCAAATAATGACGAAATACTGATCGTTGTTTCAAAGTTATAACTACTAAAAGAGATGTTAAATTTGTTTACTTCAATGCTAGAAGTATCTTAAATAAAATTAGGGAAGTGGAAATATTGATTATAGAAGAAAATGTTGATGTTTTGGCCATTACTGAAACTTGGTTAACTGATAAAATTAGTGATAATGAAATACATTTTAATGGTAGAAATGACAGGAAGGACTCAGTAAAAGAGCATGGGGGTGGTGTCTTAATTTATGTAAAAAATGAGTTAAATCCTAGTGTAGCATGTGAACTTTGTAACTTTGATTTTCAAGAAAGTATATGGTGTAATATCAAATGTAAAAATAGTAATATAATTATAGGAGTTGTTTATAGGTCACCAGATAGCAATAAGGCAAATGACGAAGCCATGTTTAGTCTATTAGGTAGGTTATTGGACAAAAGGGTTATAGTAGTGGATGACTTTAATTTCCCTGAATTATATTGGGGAAATAATTCTATAATTGATGCATCTCATCCATTTGTTGAATGCTTAAATAATAATTTTTTAGATCAATACTGTAATGAACTTACCAGAGGAAAAAATTAGTTAGATCTACTGTTAAGCTCAGAAGACATTCTTCAGGATGTTGTCGTAGGAGAACCTTTTGAGACTAGTGACCATCAGATGTTCAGGTTTCATATCAAAAGCAATTGGGACAAGAAAGAAGTTAAGAAATATGATCACTTTAAAGCAAACTATGAAGAAATTAGAATGCATGCAAAAAGTAGTCAATTGTTTCTTTTGTCAAGTGAAGACAATGCAGATAGATACTGGAGCAAAATAAGTAGAAGTCTAAAAATGATTAGAAATGATTTTAAATTGAAGCGTAAAAATAAAGATAGATGCAAATGGATAAAGAAAAAAGCAAGAAGCAAAAGAAAAGCTAAAAAAGCGTTATGGATTTTATATAAAAACAGTGATATTAAGGATGAAACTTTATACAGAGATTATAAGGAAAAGCGTAATAAATCAGTGGCTGAAAACAGAAAAGCTAAAATAAATTTTGAAAAAAAATAGTTCATAATATAAAGAACGAAGCAAAAAGTTTTTTTGCTTATGCTAATGCAAACAAAAAAACTAAAACTAAAATTGGCCCTTTAAGAGATACTACTGGAAACATTATAGAAAATAATAAATGTGCAGAAGATCATTTAAATAAGTACTTTAGTACAGTTTTCGTAAAAGAAAATGTGACAAATATGCCAGTACCATGCAAAGTTTTTCAGGGCAGTATTGATGAATCATTGCACGATATTGACGTAAACGATACTATTATGATGCAAGAATTGAAATCACTAAATGTAAACAAGAGTCCAGGTCCAGATGAGATACATGCAAAAATGCTGATAGAGCTTAGTGAAGAGTTGGCTCCAAGCCTTGTAACGCTATTTAACTCTAGTCTAAAGACAGCGTTTGTCCCTCAGGATTTCAGGGAGGCTATAATTGTACCAATACATAAGAAAGGTGCAAACGACAAAGCAGAAAACTATAGACCTATCAGTCTTACAAGTATTATTGGGAAAGTTTTCGAGAGCCTCATTAAGGATAAAATTACTAGTTTTCTAGAAGTAAATAAGCTAATAAGAAATAGTCAACATGTCTTTACTAGTGGATGTTCCTGTCTCACAAATTTATTAGACTTCTTTGAGGCAGTATCTAAAGAACTAGACAAAGGAAATTGTGTGGATGTTCTGTATTTAGATTTCGCAAAGGCTTTCGACAAGGTTCCGCATAAGAGATTAATTAAAAAGTTAGAGAAGCATGGTATAACAAGTAATATACTAAGATGGATAGAGAGTTGGTTGACAAATAGAAGACAAAGAGTGTGCATTGAGGGTGAGTTTTCTGAATGGGCTGATGTTAAAAGTGGTGTGCTGCAGGGATCTGTGCTAGGCCCTCTATTATTTATAATATATATAAATGATATAGATGAAGAAATTCTATCTAAATTTAATAAATTTGTGGATGATTCAAAAATTGCAAAAAGTGTTAACAATGCTCATGATGTTAGAATATTAGAAAATGATATAGTAAAAATACCAAATTGGTCTAATATCTGGCAGATGGAATTCAATATTGATAAATGTAAGGCAATGCATTTGGGTAAAAATAGTTTAAATACTAATTACGCTCTAAACCACAAAATACTAGAGTCGACCAATAGTGAAAAAAAGATCTAGGTGTATAAGTCATTAAAGTTTTATGGTAGATAAGTCATTAAAGTTTAGAGAACAAGTTAATAAAGTAGGTAACAGTGCGAATTCTGTTCTAGGTTTGATTAAAAGAACTATGACCAGCAAAAGAAAAGATATAATAGTAAAATTATATAAATCATTGGTTAGGCCTAAACTGGAGTATTGTGTCCAAGCTTGGTGTCCTTATCTAAAAACAGATATAGATAAAGTACAGATTAGAGAAAGTACAGGCTAGAGCGACAAAACTGATTAAGGAGTTCAAGAATTTTTGTTATGAAAACCGACTAAAATATACAGGATTAGTAACTCTGAAAGAGAGAATAGCTAGGGGAGATCTGATAGAAGTGTTCAAAATTCTAAAGGGATTTAGTAAGGTTGATTACAACACTTGGTTTAATTTAACTAATAGCTGCAGAACTAGAGGTCATAAATACAAACTTGTTAAACCTAGAAGTAGATTAGACATACGTAAAAACTTTTTTAGTCAGAGAATTATCAATAGCTGGAATGAGCTTCCAGAGGAAGTTGTAGAAGCAAAATCCATAAATCAATTTAAAAATTTGTAGGATAAATATAAGAAGTTGGTGTAATATTGCCCAATGTGTAAAATTACTTGTTAGATAGTAGACCCTAATTAGGTATTTTAGGTTGTATAGATATGTGTCATTAGGCTAGGTCTAAAACAGAAAATAAAGCTATTTTTTCATTCAAATAGCTGTTTACCTTGCTTTTCTGTAAACACTGTTTAATGTCATATCTAGCCTAAATATGTATATTGTATTATATTGTGTTAGTTAAGTACATGTATAGAGGACTTTATGCTTTCTGTTAGTTAATTGTGTAGGTCTAGTTTTTTAGTTTTTATTGTGTTTTAATGAGTCTTAAACAAGCAATAATTTGCTTTCTGACTCAGAAACTGTTATAAGTCTAGATAATCAAATAATATAGTAATATAGTTGTATTGTTCCCCAGTAGCATACGCCTCATGATGACACGAAAGACATAAGTTTTAAACAACAGATGCTAATAAAATATATTGAATTAAACAATAAAATACAATTAGGTATCAGAACTTCGACTAAATCAAAACTACTTATCTTAAAATACAATAAATTTATAACCACTTAGCATAGTAAATAAATTCTACTATTTATGGATAGTGCATACTTTCAACATAGGCTCCAAATATTAAATATTTAAAATCGCTTCAATAAAGGTTTTTCAATCTTTAATAGAGGAATTTAAAATATTACAAAATAAAGGTTATATTGGCAACAGTTCTATTTAAGGTTACATTTAAAAAACCTCTTGTATTACGTCCTACTTAAAAGAATTATCAAGATCTGAGGATTTAAGGCTGTAGTTACTTATTGGGTTAAGGGCTTTGTTTACCCATTTCGGAAACTGAAACCAGAAACTTAAAGCTGACTCAAATTCGGAGAAATATAATTATGTCATTACTAAAAGATTAATATTTAAAAAATAAATGAAATTGTCGAGAATAAAAGTATTAAATATAAAATTCTAATCAAATTTATTGAAAATGTTAAGAATACGAGCATTAAATGTAGTCTAATAGTTTGAAGTCTTTGGACTGAATTTCTGGATTTTGGAATTTGCACCGTTTTTGGACCTCCTTATTTTTGCTCGCCGGCTTGATTTTTTCTCAATAGTGCTCGATGTTGTCATTGATGACTGTAGCACTCTAATTGCTATTATTATTAAACTTGGATTTAAACAAAGAAACATTTGGAGTGCCTAGTTCAGGTTGATTGTTTTAATTTAAACCTATCTAATTTTAATCACGTTTTATTTAGCAGCGGTTGGACCATCTAAAACTTAAGGAAAAAGATTTACCTAAAGAATAAGAAGATAACACTTATTGGAATAGAAATGAAAATTAACAAAGTAATAATCTTGATTTCATTACTTAAGGATAGATCTTTTCTTCGGCCATTCCGCTAGTACACTTCCTTGGTCTGACTTTCCGGATTTTGGTTCGCACCGTTTATGGGCTCTCACTCTGCTCATTTACTCTGATTTGGTTTCACAGTGCTCAATGTTGTCATGGAAAACATTAGTACGTGTTGTTGTTGTAATTGTTGTCGATAAGAGCATGCATTTATTAGATTTTGTTAACCATAGGCGCGGACTTTTCATTTTGAGTACCGGGGCAAAAATTTGCCCAAAGTTGAGATGTTATTACTCGAATCTTTTTAAGCTTAACGTAAGATATTCGAAAGTTGATCAATATTTGCTGGGTTCAAATCCTGGGCTCGCCGTCACTGACATCGCTTTCGAGGAGACCTAAGGAAAATGACGTTAACATCAGCTTTACTTTTAAAATTAATTCTCCAGGCGCGCTTGCAGAAATGTTTGGTGGGGGGGGGGGACAATCATGCAATTCCCACACATACACACACACGTGTACGCTCATACATAAAAAAATAAACACGCATTATAGTAAATAATCAACTATGTTGATATCTATCACTTTTAAAACTACATGTTTAATCCGTTAGGCAATTTAGACCATTTTCCGTATAACCAGTCCAGTGAATGTCCGAGATTTTACTCTCAGATCAGCGCGACCGGGATTCGAACCCACGAGGATTCAAATCACCTTAGGATTTGTCATTTAAAACTTCATGACGTTACCCCTACGCTATTTAGACATTCTAAATATACAAACTCAAATGTACATACTCACATACATAAGTGTATATACGCACGTGTACTCACACATAAACGCACAAACACATACGCACATACGCACATACGCACAGCTGATAGGCCATTAGGCTTACATACATGAAAATCTTATTCATGTATATCTTGCGTATATTTTATATCGTATCTTTAAAAGTCGGTTAAGCTTGGGTTAAGCATTTAGTTTAATGATAATTCCTTCACTGATTAAAGCATTTTTAAAGAAAAGTACAAATTTAAGAAACATAACGAACTCAAAGCCCATTCACTTAAGTAATCTCAGATTTACGTTGAGAAATGCACGAAAACTCCTGACCAGCTGTCAATTTTATTGACAATTATTCGGTCACTTGTGCAGATATGTTGATGCAATTGCAACAGATTTTAGGTGGATAGGCCTATAATGATACATTTATGTGCAATTAAATTGGTGCACTTCGGATGCTCAGTTTTTGTTTAATTTAGTGTTGAATTTGAAGCTTCGAAAAATACCTCAATTTCGAAAGTGCATGTGATGTCTGATACATTATTTTCTGTGAATGTCAAACTGGAATATAGGACGTGAAAAAATCTAATTTTAAATATGCCTACTCTTGGTCAATAGGCTTGAGTTTCTGAGAGATATCCCGATAGAACCTTAAGTTAATTATTTGGCAATTTCAGAGCAACACGAACGTAAAAAATATTTACATATCAACAAATTGAAGTGTTTGCAGGATGTTACAATGTGGTGGGGGAGGGTAGAAGACTAAGTATTCAAATCGAAAAAAACTCTTGCAATTGGTAGCTCATTTAATATTAAAGAAGTAAGAAATTTTCTGAACAATTTTCTAAATGGTTTCCATATTCGCTTATAAATCATCAAATTTGATAGGAATTAACATAAATATTATGGTGGAATGAAAGCTTCTGTTTCATTCATTATTGTATGCATGTTGTTTACTTTACTTTTACAGTTACTTTAGTGATAAGATAAGCAATCTTAGAGCATCTATCTCTCCAGCTCCTAACTCTACTCCTCATACTCCAATACAGACTCATTCCAAGGATGAGCTTTCTAATTTCACTCCGGTTGCAATTGAAGAGATTACTAAATTAGTTTTAGACTCTCCAGCCCAACATTGTGACTTGGACCCTATGCCAACCTCTGTTTTAAAGAAGTGTATTCACATACTTGCTCCTGTATTAACATTGATTGTTAATATCTCTCTCTCTCTCTCTCTCTCTCTCTCTCTCTCTACTGGCATATTTCCTTGCGCTTTTAACCTTGCAGTTATTACTCCATTGCTTAAAAAGCCCACACTGGATAAAGAATCATTGTCGAATTACAGGCCTATATCTAATCTGTCATGCATATCTAAACTCACTGAAAGAATTGCTCTTCAGAGGCTTTCCATTCATACCAGTCAACAATAGAAAGCCTAGGAGAGTCATAACGGGTAAAAGGGCGACCACAGATACTTCAGAATTGAAAGTCATACCTCGAAAAACAACCGTGTTTCTAGGAAGGCTCAACAAGGATACCACAACGGATAACGTCACCAAATATCTGCCGGTGCGGAAGTTATCACGTGCAGGAAACTTTCGAGTAAAACAAAAGATGGGCGAGAATTTAATTCTGCAGCCTTCATGTTTGACTGTGACTCAAAGTATGAAGATATTATTTTCAGCGACAGTTCGTGGCCAGACGGTAGTATTGTACGCGAATAGATTTTTAGTGGAACTTCAAGATCTGAGCATCAAAATTCAATACATCTCTAAATATGGCTGATACTACACTACCCGACAACAACGGCTATGCTCCTATGCATCCCTCTGAATTCTGCAAGTTCAACGATATAATAGACGACAATCTTATACAGAACGCTATGATGGGTTAAAGCCTCATAGACTGTGCCACGATTGGACCAATCACCTTGCCCAGTTCTTCTGCTACCTCCCCATTTCTTAAAGCCTCAATGATTTCTTCACCAGCTCATCGCTGCTTTGGCGGCATGACCGCACGCGAGAGATCTCTATTTAATTTCTCGAACGTTTACTCATGCGCAACGACAATGTGGACTTCAATATGAATGGATGATCATGCAACATAGGCCTGAAGTCTTAGCATTAATTAATTAAACAGGTGTGATGGACCAAAGTCCAGCTTGGAGAAAATCTTAAATTTTTGATAAAAAATATATTGTCAATATGTATCCACAGATTATATCCGTATTAATGATTGCCAATATTATTTGCCGCTACTAGAGTTCTTATGGTAGAAATTTAAACTAGGTAATTTAAGTAAATATTAAAATTATCTACGAAAATATAATGTTTATATTAAACCTACAGCAGTGTTACCAAGGCTTGATAAATGGTATCGTTGTGTTCCTTGACTTGTTGTCTAATCTGGTCAATCTGAACCTGTAGATGAGGCGGGGCCACGTAGTACCCTTTCCATTGTTCTGGTGGGATTTCTCCGTACACCTGGCTAAACATGTCCATCAAAATTCCACCCCACCCGTCACACAGCGATATCCTGGCTATTTTGTTTACACAAAGTCACAAACAAACATTTTGATTATCTTAAATGGTTGGTATAATTATTCTACTTTGTTTAGCTTTAATATGTTTTACTTCTAAAGATATACTAATCGTAGTTCTTCAGATAAATTTTACATAATTTCAAATTCTTTATACCACAATAATTTGTAGTAGGAAAGTATAAAGAAATTAAAGGAGATTTACTACCGGATTCCATCATAATTACAGTCTGTTATAGTTTTTCCTTTTTTTACAATTTTTATATGATGACGTTTGCAACTGCGACAAGACTGATGTTACTGCCATTCATGTAGGCCTATTCATGAACCACCGCATTAAGTTAATCATTAAGGCAGGCAAATTATACCCAAATGTGGTTCATTTGTGATTGGGTGATGGCAAAATTCTACATCTAAGACTCGTATGTTGTGACGATCCGCCAGAGAGTTGCTCAAAGGAAGCTGGAATATGTCACTATGCCCTGTACATACGGGATGGCAACTTTTCGGATGAACTTTCACCGCAATTTCACAATTAGATCCCTCAGCAGTACGCTTGCGTCCCTGAACAAGAATAGACTAGTCATTAAAACTAGTTGTAGCACATCCTAAAAGTAATAGAAGGAGAAACACTGCAAAGACTTGTATAAGTGTAAATATTTCCATTAAGTGGCCTTAGAAAAATCGGTAAATAATGTGTTCATTGGAGGTAGAAGATGGTGTGAGTGTTTGGGCTGCGTGTCAGTAAACTTATTATATAAATTATTAAGCACACTTGGTTTAAAGTAAAAAAATAAAGTAAACGTGCATTATAGTGAAATGATCAATAACGTTGATATGTATCACTTGTAATACCACATGTTTAAACCGTTAGGCAATTTAGACCACTCTCCGTATAGCCAATCGATTGAATACCGGAGATTTTACTCTCAGATCAGCGCGGCTGGGATTCGAACCCACGAGGGTTCAATTCACCTCAGGATCTGTCATTTAGAACTTCATGACTTTACCCCTACGCTATTGAGACATTCTAGCAGCGCGTTAGTGAAAGAAGTTAAGCTAAGACGGGGCGGGTTAGTACATGGATGGGTGACTACCATAGACGACCGAGTGCTGACAGATGTGAATGAAACATCATTCCAGATTGTTGGAGGTTAATCTTAAATCTGAGCCGGCTGCAATCAGTAGCTATCAAAAACAACGATTGCAAATAGCCATGGAGAGGAAAGAGGTTATAGCTACCAAAACATAAGCTAAGCAAACAAACTCAGTAGCACTTGCGGCATGTCATGTGTTTAACCATTCGAACAAAGAATAAATATATAAAGATTAAAGAATAAAAAATAAAGCCTACCTATTTTAAGAACGATGGGACGAAGTAGGAAATAGAATCTGCAACTCGTCTATAAATTACTTTTCCTGTAATTCTTGTTCTGTGGGATAGCGTTCTTTTTCTTGCTTCTTTAATATTTTCTATCTTTTCTAAGACTACCCTCTGAAAATCCTCTTCTTCTTTTTTTAGATCCTGTATGAATTTGATAACGTTTACTCCATTTTGAAGCTGATGACTACTGTGATAGTACGTCATATACTGTGCATTCCATTTCTCCCTCCAAGCCTCGGTCTCTCTCAAATGTTTGTGACAGAGCTCCCTCCAGAACCTACATCCTTCATTGACCCATCATCTATTGAGAACCTGTTGAGATTGCGAAACCCCAAAATGTTCATGTCTCTCATCTTCTGCTCGGCTAACTCCTCTCTGGTGAAGCTATGTTTTTGCAAACAAGGAGGCAGCCTTGGCTGCTACAGCAGCCTCCTCTTGAGGTTCAATCTAACTGCCTCTGCAAATGCAGTTTGATCCTGCGTAAGTAATTAAATATAAACTTTTACATATATAGCAATAATTAATAAGCAAAAGAAGTTAAGAGAAAGAAAACTGCATGCTGTAGTGTAATCAGTACTTGTTAAATGCGCATGTCATTTATGACTACTTTAAGATTGATTCATTCAATTGATGCCACCTTTACGAAAAACAATATCAAACGTGTAATTTAATGTTCTTGGTTCAGTAGAATATCGATTCAACAAGTGAATACAATAATAATACTCATACCATGTTATTTACTAATGAGTAATGCAATTAAATAAAGCGTAGAGTGTACACAATGCTAGTGCATAAAGTATAATGGTAATCTAGAAATGTGCACACTCATCATCATCAGCATCACCATCATCATCAACCCTTGAATCCCAGTTCAAGTATGGTCAGGATCCATTCATTTTAGAAAATAATTGTATAACAATTTCTAAAGCCTAGGCGCTCATCAACCGAACATTCCATCTGGGGTTAATTTTGAGTTTAGTGATTTGTCGCCTTCCACGACACGTGTAGTTTACGTTGAGCTGCTCTTCAGTATCTCTTGGGCACAACACTCAGGGTCGTCAGCGTCACGGTCTTCGGTCAGATGGCTGGTGTCTACTCATTCGGTCGAGAACAAATGCCTCTCTAGGTGATCGAGCCTGGCCTTCTGCCACAGCTTGCATTTGGAATGGTTTCACACGTAAAAGTTTAAGACATGAGTGTAACCATTTAGCTTTCAGTCGTAGAGTCAAAACATTATTGTGGTCGCTTAGTTTTTCTACGTGAAAATACTATACACGTATGCATGTTTATGATAAGTATTTTGTAGGAAGACAGGAACGAGTGTTGCTGGATTGTGTAAAGTTCCTCTCATGTGTAGACATTTTTACTAGTTTAGATATTAATTTAAATGTAATTGTTATTTAGCTTATGATTACTATTGAACTCTTTCTGTAAAGTAGTCTGGAAGACCGAGTTCGGCCATGACACTGCTATATAAGTTTTCGTTGTTAACAATAATAATAAGACGGATAGGCCTAAACAAATAGATAGGCCCTTAGTAATCTTCAATTCATCCTATACTTAAAGCTTCAAGCCAATGAAACTTACTTACTAGCTAACTGGAGGTAATAGTTTCATCTTTTAAAAATTGGAGATAACATATCCACTATAGTCCCAAAATGAAGAGATTCAGCCAATATATACGATAGAGGAAACACTGCATAAAAGTGTAGAGATAACCGCGGCGTGGAACTCGAATTCGAAAATTAGGCCTATAGATTAAGTCCATTCTCAAGTGATCTTAAGTGTTGATTTGAAGTCAATTTTAAGAAATTTGATTAAACAATAATTATTATTTGATGGTTAAGGTTTTGTATACTTCAATGTGTTAGTTAAATTATTTGAGTTGAAAGCTAACAAAATATGCTAAAGTTTTAAATAAAATATGTTATACTGTCAAGAATTGTTAAATTCCAATGAAAAAGTTGCAAAGTATCCGCAATACTGTGTATCAATATTCAATATTTCAGTTGACATAATTGGGTTACATGCACAATAGAAGATAATAATATTATTGCAAAATACGAGGGATATAATAGATACATTATTTACTATGCATAGTTAGGCTATATTCTAAATTTAGCAGCAGTTCAAATAGATAGATAGATAGATAGATAGATAGATAGATAGATAGATAGATAGATAGATAGATAGATAGATAGATAGATAGATAGATAGATAGATAGATAGATAGATATATAGATAGATAGATAGATAGATAGATAGATAGATAGATAGATAGATAGATAGATAGATAGATAGATAGATAGATAGATAGATAGATAGATAGATAGATAGATAGATAGATAGATAGATAGATAGATAGATAGATAGATAGATAGATAGATAGAGAGAGAGAGAGAGAGAGAGAGACAGACAGAGAGAGAGAGAGAGTGAGAGATATATAGGGAAAGAGAGTTAGTGACTGAGATAGTGAAAGTGAGAGAGAGAACAATGGGAGGAGGAAATGAATTAGAATCATGGTAAAGGAAGCAGGTATATTAAATACAAATCTTAATTTGGAAAATACTAGATAAAGTTGAGATCCCAAACGATCAATGGATGGCATAGACTATCAGATGCGTACATAGTATTGAAAATGGATGTTAAATTTCTATAAAATTTCTCTGTAGTAATTGCATCGGATTCGAATTAAAGTATGATCAATAATACTATACTACACGGATACTATACTAAATGCTAAAATTAATTTAGTCATTCATTGAACAATAACCGCTGTTATTATAGAAGGGATTTGGAACGATAGAAGCACAAAATTTATTTCGTATTAACGAATTGTTAATCTAGTGATTTCCTTTCTCCTTGTTTTGTCAGGGTTGTTTGAAGAATGTACCAACCGGTGACTGCACGCGTCGTAGAAGGCTAAGAAAGCACTAAGATCCACACCAACGCCAGAAAGGGCATTCGGTTAGTAAGCGCCTAGGCTTCAGAAATTGCTACAAAAATTTTAAACGAATGGAAGGTCTCAAATAGGGGATTGACTGATTGATGATATGATGTACATGTAGAATAGAGAGGATTTGAAACAGTCTATTCGTATCCCGACCCTAGTTAAACCGGGATTCAAGGGAGAATGATGATGATGATGAATCTAGAGTTTCCCTTCATGGGCTCTATTTCTGTTCTTGTGTGATAATTTTATAGACAAGAACGTCCAAGGCTCACGTCACTGCAGCGTATAGGACTGTCGGCTTTATTTCTCTACTACACGAATCGCCACGACTGGGAAGGCAACAACGCAGTCGAGATGTAAATATGTAAAAGTTAAATCTTTATTGAACGTTAAGTAACCTTATTGGCATTGTCAATAGCAGAGTCTTTTCAGTTGGTTATTCACTTGGTCCAGTAGTTCAGGAACTGTTTGATGATTAAGTATATCTGTGTTAGTCTTCCCTAGATTTTTTGTTTAGTACTAAAGTGTTTTGTGAGTCACAGTCTTTAGGCGGCCCAGGAATCTTGCGGGCTTCTGAACCGATGGCATACTAGAGAACGAAGCTTATATTTTTGAGTTCATATAGTAATTTTTAAGATATATCTAGAACAGCTAATTTACCTTTAATGTAAATGAAACAAGAAACTAAATAGACAGAGAGACGTACTACTATGCCAAGCCAACTCTTATCATTTATTGTTATGATATTTATAACATCATTCTCCTTCTATTATGAAAATAGGTTGCGACGTGTTTGTTATTTGTTCTATGAAGTGGGTTGATTTAATCTTTAAAAGCTATATAGTCAATAATTATAATTATTAGGACTCACTTAAGAACTAATTCAGTTTACTATATAGAACTGTTTGATAGGCGTAAACACAGTACTATATTTCTCTTATTACAATATAATTGAAGCCGTCGTTGAGATCAAAGGTTCGGTCTTTGTCTTGATCTCGAGGAGTCCGGTCTTGGTCTCCGAAACCAGAACCAAGACCAAGACCAAAACCCCCTCGCGAGCAGGGGACCAAGACCAAGTTCGGACCCCTAGGGACCAAGACCAAAACAGGACCTTTTAGACCGAGACCAAGACCAAGACCAAGACCAATGAAGACAATATTCTCCAAGCATGATTAATGATGTGGTAGCATTAGTAGGCCTAAAGCACGTCATTAAGACTTAAAGAGTCCAGGAACTACAGGAAGAGTTCAGGACTAGAGGAGTTTTTAAAATTATTCCACAATCCAACAGATAGATAATTATTGAAATGTCATAGACTTCTTGATTGGTTAATGTAACATATAGCCGACTTGATGGGCCTACATATGATTTTTGAAAGTTATTAAGCCAAATTATTAGTGCCGTATACTAGGATGTTAAGGGTTCCTTGCTAAATGTAGCCTTTATATAGGGTAACATATGCTAAATGTACATATTGCTGTTTTATTTTAGAGTCATTTGATTTTCCCATTGCTGCTTCAAAATTTAAAATATCCATTCCTAGCTATTTAACTGTAGCCTTAACTTTTAAGTATAAATCATTCGAAGAGCAACAAATGGCGTTAATATATGTATAATTCTTGAAAATTGTCCATTCAGAACTTCTTGAAAATAATTATAATAATATGCAGTGGTTTTAAAAAATATGAGACCTGCGACCAAAACCAAAACCGGAATCTTCGAGACTAACACAACGACCTGCAAAATCCGGTCTCAAGCGACCTCGAGAGTCGAGACCAAGACCAGATCTCGAGGACTGGAAATCTGACTGGAGCTCGTAATTTTATGAATATAAGTTTTGTATTAATTGCTAATATATATACATATATATATATTGTCGCGAACTGCCTTGCTGCCTGTTCGTCCTCGAGCGGTTGTCTTATTCTGGACCCGCTCGACGGTCGGCAGTACTTCGAGACGGCAGCTTTTTCGTCGAATGCTTTATTAAGGGTACCGCTTGTCAGGAGGAACCGAGGTGCTGCGTCCTCAAATGATACTTCTTTCCTCGTATCATCCGTCTCGATAGGCCTCTCTTGTTCGTTACCGACTGAGTAGGCCAAGGTCCAACCCCCCTTGTCTACTTCGTAATTGGGTTCTCGGGAACCCGGCGCACAGCGTCCACGCTGGACCGAGTCGGGAGCAGAAGCATACTCCACGTCTTCTATGTATTTAGACGATGATGGTTGATTTTCTCCCATGCTTTCTTGTGATATTCGTGGTTCTCGGGGCGAAGTGATGTGGTGACCCGAACCGGTAGTGGAAGCGTCTGCGTTATCTTGGGCGATCACGGTTGGATTTTCTACCCTGCTTCCTAGTTTTACAAACTTGTAGTATATAATTAATTGATTGGTTGTTTTAACTGCGACGAACTTTATTTTCATTACCCTACTAAAACGTCCCTTTACCTTTTTAGACTTATTCTTCCCTATCCTTTTACTATTGGTCTTCCCGTATTTTCTACTCCTAATTGGTATTCCTACTCCCGCCTGCAGAGACGAACTCGACCCAGGCGCTTAGCAAATAGCTGCAGAGACGAACTCGACCCAGGCAATGCCGTTGTTAGCCTCCCGCCTGCAGAGACACACTCGACCCAGGCGCTTAGCAACTACCCGCAGAGACGAACTCGACCCGGGTATTGCCGTGGACTACCAGCCTCCCGCCTGCAGAGACACACTCGACCCAGGCGCTTAGCAAATACCCGCAGAGACGAACTCGACCCGGGTATCGCAGTGGACTACCAGCCTCCCGCCTGCAGAGACACACTCGACCCAGGCGCTTAGCAAATACCCGCAGAGACGAACTCGACCCGAGTATTGCCGTGGACTACCAGCCTCCTCGCCTGTAGAGACACACTCGACCCAGGCGCTTAGCAAATACCCGCAGAGACGACTCGACCCGAGTATTGCCGTGGACTACCAGCCTCCTCGCCTGTAGAGACACACTCGACCCAGGCGCTTAGCAAATACCCGCAGAGACGGACTCGACCCGAGTATTGCCGTGGACTACCAGCCTCCTCGCCTGTAGAGACACACTCGACCCAGGCGCTTAGCGAATACCCGCAGAGACGGACTCGACCCGGGTATCGCCGTGGACTACTAGCCTCTTACCTGGGCCTACCCAGGGGGGACACTGAACTCTCTCGCCTCCAAATTAGCCTTCACGGCTCGGGACACTACTCAACCTGAGGGGCCCCCTTACCTATCCCGTAGGGAGTCAGTAAGGGGAAGGATCATTGAGACTCGATCCTTTATGAGAACTACACGTTGCACACCGTATAGACCCATCGGAGCCGCCCTCCTGGGAACCTACTCAGACGAACCAAGTAGGCCCCCGGCCCCAACTTGTTTCTATTGTATCTCCGGCCGCTTAATATACTACTCGAGCGATCGACTTCAGCCAACCATGGCACCTCTCGTTTAATCGATTTACGCGTTAGCTGCGTCACTTCGGAAATACCCAGCGTAATAATCTAGCTAGGCCTACTTATAACTTCGACTTATATAATCTATCATAAATCTTTGGAAATACCCTACGTCACTTAATATTTATAAATAACAGCTGTATAATATTTGCTTTCGATCTATAATATATATTTCCTAATATATTAATAACTGCTATATAATATCTGTTTTCTATCTACAATATATATTTCTTAGCATAATAATTGTGAACAAGGCGTGTTCATTACACAGCCTCCCCCTTTGTGAAATAATCGTCCCGATTATCCGTTTTAAACTTCAATAAAACTCGCCGCAGTTCAGAATTAACTTTTTTTTTCTTCTTTTTTTTTTAAAATGTTTTTTTAAAAAATTAATATCTGATAATTGCGTATTCATGATTTTAAAAAGAAATATTGATTAAAATCCTCTCTAGTTCTTCCTACATCTTTCTACCTCCTGTACGTATCAATCTTTTACTTCTGATATTCGGCCTACCTAAAATGTAAGAGAGTGTTCGAAATGAATATCAAAAATTCCCGTGACGGCTAAGTATCATACCTATCACCAGTCACTTCAACACCGGACATCTATGGTTATACATGCCATAATTGAGTCGGAGACGAGGCCAGAAGTGAAACACTATGACGGAGGGAAGGGTGTCCTTAGTTATCACCTAACACAGACTATCATTCGCGATAAGTCTGCCAACCCTAGCGACATGTGCACCCATATTCGCGAATAACTTTGGACAATGTCCGAAACAAGACTAGAAGTGAAACACTATGACGGAGGGATGGGTGTCCTTGGTTATCACCCAACACAGACTATCATTTGCGATAAATCTGCTAACCCTAACGACATTTTCACCCAGATTCGCGAATAACATTAATGAGACGATTCTATGACTTACATTATCGGTCATATCCTCTCGTACTCATGTTGGCGAAAAATCTCAATTCGACTCTAGTCCTCTGGCGTTGGAAAGCATAGAAATATTTCTATCGTGCCCTGGACTCTGATATCACTCGTTCTCTTAATTCTCCAGTACTTGTACACATTCTCGCACCTTCTTTCTGCTGGTCTCTACTGCAATCTTTCAGTATAACTCAAAACACATGATCACATACTAGGCCTACGCCTTCAAATATTTACACTGAAAATTATCAGAACATAATACTTCGATGACATGCTGGTTTCAGCACTCTTTCTCGAGCAAGCTCAATTACTGTCGCTCGCCTTCTAATTAATTAATAGTACACTACCTTAATAAATCGACAAACTTAAAAACTAAACGACACTATGAAGTCCATGTCGTAAAATACTTATATGTGCTCCAATTGCGTTAAGATTTCGTACGACTTATTATTAAAATAAAATTTCTCCGCAATTGTTACATGGCCTAAAACGTCGCATATTTAATGTTTTCCAAACCAAAACTCCTTATATATCCACAGTCTTTTGATGCTGACTGTTAAATATATGTTACCGCTGAATTCAGGCCAAGGCCTAATATTTTCATTAACTACCTGATCAATACGTCTTGTTCTTACTTCTACCTTCATCTCTTAATGAAATATCAATATCTTTTCTTGTTCATTTCCCGTTGAACTTAATTCTTCGTTAACGACCCTAATAATCCCTATTACTATGATTGTCTTAACATTTCGTCGACAGCCACAAGATCCCGAGTAATTCCTGTCTTTCTCCTACTACTTCGCTGATGACCCCAATGATCCCGAGTATGAACCCGGTAATTCAATATAACCTCGTCGTCATCGTCTATTTTGTAGTTAGACCCCGCCGGCCAGGGTTTATATCTCCCGTAATAGCCGGAAATCCCACTTCTGACACCATTTGTCGCGAACAGCCTTGCTGCCTGTTCGTCCTCGAGCGGTTGTCTTATTCTGGACCCGCTCGACGGTCGGCAGTACTTCGAGACGGCAGCTTTTTCGTCGAATGCTTTATTAAGGGTACCGCTTGTCAGGAGGAACCGAGGTGCTGCGTCTTCAAATGATACTTCTTTCCTCGTATCATCCGTCTCGATAGGCCTTTCTTGTTCGTTACCGACTGAGTAGGCCAAGGTCCAACCCCCCTTGTCTACTTCGTAATTGGGTTCTCGGGAACCCGGCGCACAGCGTCCACGCTGGACCGAGTCGGGAGTAGAAGCATACTCCACGTCTTCTATGTATTTAGACGATGATGGTTGATTTTCTTCCATGCTCCTTTGGTGATATATCCCGTAATATCTGTGGTTCTCGGGGCGAAGTGATGTGGTGACCCGAACCGGTAGTGGAAGCGTCTGCGTTATCTTGGGCGATCACGGTTGGATTTTCTACCCTGCTTCCTAGTTTTACAAACTTGTAGTATATAATTAATTGATTGGTTGTTTTTAACTGCGACGAACTTTATTTTCTTTACCCTATTAAAACGTCCCTTTACCTTTTTTAGACTTATCCTTCCCTATCCTTTTACTATTGGTCTTCCCGTATTTTCTACTCCTAATTGGTAATCCTACTCCCGCCTGCAGAGACCATCTCGACCCAGGCGCTTAGCAAATACCTGCAGAGACGAACTCGACCCAGGCAATGCCGTTGTTAGCCTCCCGCCTGCAGAGACACACTCGACCCAGGCGCTTAGCAACTACCCGCAGAGACGAACTCGACCCGGGTATTGCCGTGGACTACCAGCCTCCTCGCCTGTAGAGACACACTCGACCCAGGCGCTTAGCAACTACCCGCAGAGACGAACTCGACCCGGGTATCGCCGTGGACTACCAGCCTCCCGCCTGCAGAGACACACTCGACCCAGGCGCTTAGCAAATACCCGCAGAGACGAACTCGACCCAGATATTGCCGTGGACTACCAGCCTCCTCGCCTGTAGAGACACACTCGACCCAGGCGCTTAGCAAATACCCGCAGAGACGAACTCGACCCGAGTATTGCCGTGGACTACCAGTCTCCTCGCCTGTAGAGACACACTCGACCCAGGCGCTTAGCGAATACCCGCAGAGACAGACTCGACCCGAGTATTGCCGTGGACTACCAGCCTCCTCGCCTGTAGAGACACACTCGACCCAGGCGCTTAGCGAATACCCGCAGAGACGGACTCGACCCGGGTATCGCCGTGGACTACTAGCCTCTTACCTGGGCCTACCCAGGGGGACACTGAACTCTCTCTCCTCCAAATTAGCCTTCGCGGCTTGGGACACTAGCCAACCTGAGGGGCCCCCTTACCTATCCCGTAGGGAGTCAGTAAGGGCAAGGATCATTGAGACTCGATCCTTTATGAGAACTACACGTTGTACACCGTATAGACCCATCGGAGCCGCCCTCCTGGGAACCTACTCAGACGAACCAAGTAGGCCCCCGGCCCCCACTTGTTTCTATTGTATCTCCGGCCGCTTAATATACTACTCGAGCGATCGACTTCAGCCAACCATGGCACCTCTCGTTTAATCGATTTACGCGTTAGCTGCGTCACTTCGGAAATACCCAGCGTAATAATCTAGCTAGGCCTACTTATAACTTCGACTTATATAATCTATCATAAATCTTTGGGAATACCCTACGTCACTTAATATTTATAAATAACAGCTGTATAATATTTGCTTTCGATCTATAATATATATTTCCTAATATATTAATAACTGCTATATAATATCTGTTTTCTATCTACAATATATATTTCTTAGCATAATAATTGTGAACAAGGCGTGTTCATTACATATATATATATATATATATATATATATATATATATATATATTAAAATGTCTAACTTTAACTGTTTGTATTTTGTTTAAAATGATTGACATCGATTCCGATTCGGCTTATGACATTACATCGTCTGGATACATTAACCTCTTGCTGACATCCACTGGTATCCACTGGTATCCATGATACTGACAACACCACAATTGACAACATCGCCCATACTACAATTACATATCATGAATATGTTAATACTTCCTAGTTTTTGCGCGCTTCTCGTCGATATACACTAGATTTTATTGTTTTGTATTCCTGTACTCTTGAACTGCAACGGCCACGGCCGTATTTATTTGAATCTTAACTATCTTGTTTCTCGTGTTGTGTACGGGACGCATAAGAATACGTCTTCCATAAACTGCACTTGTCGAGAGAGGCAACGGAGCAACAACAGAACAAGAAACGGGAAATCACCTCAGAAGTTATATTATTCGTATGCTATAAGCTATATATGGTAAGATATATATATATATATATAAGCAGAGCGTTTTGTGAAGGGATTAACTCGATGATCGATGGAGTGCTCTTGATGATGCTTGAAAAGCAGCATACGAGTAGGAATATAAACTTTGAGCTTTGATCGGCCACTCACAGAACACAGGAGAGTGAGGAACTTGTTATTTCCTTTAATGGCCATTATGTGATGATCGATTGTGATCAATGTGATTAGTAGTTTATCTATACTACATGTAAAATGTACATTACATTAGGCTTACAGAGTAAAACACTATATAGGTCTACAGTTATTCTCATAAACTCATTAAATGCGGTATCAGCCTATATAGACCAAATTTTAAAGCATGTATTTTAAATATTTTTGGGAGTATTTTTTACTATTACAAATTTTTTTGTAGAAATCTGATATATTCGTCCTTAAATTATTTTCGTTGACTGCGATAGTACTTCTAGTATTCAATACTTACAATTGATTCTAAAATTGTATTATTGCTTGAAACGTCTGAATCCTTTGGCACTAATTATTCCTTAATATGAAATTTGCTAAATTTGTAAAAAGCGAATACTATTTAGGGGTAGTTTCTAGATAATAAAGCCGATACTCTCTAGGTCTAAATACAAAAGTTAGGATTCAAATATCAACGTTGATATTATCTGATATATGATGTACTAATCTAAAACGTTTAATGCCGCCACTAACGTCAGTTTCATCTCTCGAAAGTGAAATCAGTGACGGGAGAAAGAGAGATATGTGTTTATTTCAGCTTCAACACCAAATCACTGACAAATACAAATAGAAATAAACATTTAAAAATAAAATAAAATAAAAAATTTCCAGAAACACAGGGCATCAAACAGTCTTAAGAAACTAGAACAACGGCCGTCAGGGAAGATGATACACATCTTATCTAGCTGACCACCGTCTACAACTATATTAATGTCATGTTTAATGCAAAATCAACTTAAATACACACTTTAGCTAAGCAACAATTCTAGCTGGACATTTACACAAAAGAAACCAAAATTTAGTAATTTACAAACCATCAAACAATATATATTTGTAACGTTTAGTGAATTCTGCTAGGGACCTCGAACTGTGGATATCAGGAGGTATTTGGTTCCAAGAATTGATAAAGTTATTGACATAAGATTAAAAAAATTTTGAAGTTGTTCTAGAACACAAATAATTGGTCTCGGAGAGTCTTGTATTGTACACAGACGAGATCTGATTAGCAATAAAAAAACATTTTATGGATACTGACATAGTCAGATCCGGGAAATTGATACATTTAAAAACGAGTTTACCAGTATGTAGTTGGAATAACTGAAAAATTGGTAATACATTATAATTCATATAAAGTTGTTTAACATTATGAAACTTATGTTTATTCTGTAAAGTTCTTAGAATACGGTTACATGCAACATGTAAGGGTTGAAGCAACTGCTTGGTTGTATGGGCATAAACTTCAATGCCATATTGTGTCCTTGATTGCACCAATGAAAGGTATAAATTTCTACGACAATTCACAGGAATAAAATCTCTACGATTGTATAACATACTATTAAAATTATTATTTGTACAGATTAATGATTTAATATGATCACCAAAAGTCAAATTTTCATGTAACGTTAAACCTAAAAATTTGGTGACATATGTTCTATTAATGCAGTTATTTTCAAGGGATACAGTTAAATTGTTAGTTTGAATAAGAGCTTCATCGTCCTTAGTGGGGTAGAATAATACATATGAAGATTTAGAGCAATTTACAGTTAGCTTGTTACTTATAAACCATTTACTTATTTCAGAGCAAGCTAGATTCGCAGAGATAAACAATTCATCAATAGACTTATGTTTAACAAACAAATTAGAATCATCAGCATACAGTTTTATGGACCCAAATGAACAGGCATTATGAATGTCATTCATATAGATTATAAAAAGTAAAGGTCCTAAAATCGAACCTTGAGGAACACCGATGCCAACAGATAACACACTAGAAATGCTGTCACCAATTAAGGTGTATTGTTTTCTTCGAGAGATCCAAGGTTTTGAATCACGCACCTAATGATCCGCAGTCGGATGTGTTACCAGCATCGCCAGTGGCTCCAGTCATGTGCCTTTATTAATATCTCTACTGCCTTAACTTTGTCAATGTTCGTTATAATCTGTTCTATTGCTGTTTTAATCCGTGTATGTTTTGCATATTTACATGTGCATGTGTGTTTTATAGCTATGTTTTTTTAAAAGAAACTAGCACATTTTATCGACTAACAACTAAAGTAATATTGCAATTCATGCATAAAATCCTCAAAATCCTTCATATGATATACGTATACAATTTTTAAATATGCACGTATTTGCTCATGATTTTACTTTATAATAAATGCTTTTAAATATATTCGTAATGACTGTAACATCATAGCTAGGTAAGACTTGATTACTAAAACAGTTATCCGAATCTTCAATTTTTTGTGAAAATATCAATGTTTAACTTTGGAATATCGGGCTCTGGTATACATATGCATATGTATATTTATGTATATATATATATATATATAATATATATATTTATATATAATAAATATATACACGTATATATATACGTGTATATATATATATATATCTATATATTTATACGTATATATATATATATATATATATATATATATATATATATATATATATATATATATATAGGCATATATTTAGGAATATTGGGCGCTGTATATAGATAGTGATTTACACATCTACATTTACACATCATTTACACATCTCTATACAATGTACATTATCTTATATTGCACATTTGAGTTAATAAAATGTAACATATTGTCTCAAATGACCAAAACAATAAAATGCATTCAACGTATTTCTTCGTCAGATTTTATGCATATTTTAACCAGTTGCTTTGTAAAATCATTGCAAGAACACGACATACATTTATATGAAGGTTAATGGCACAATTTTGCACTTTTTTAGAGGAATTGTTTTTGCGCCTTACACGACGTTTTTTCTCCACCACTAAAATATTAATATCGTTTTTGTGAAAGCTACCTACTTCATGCACTGTCTGACTTGATTAGCTTTCATTTTACTTTTTTATTTGTAATCACACGCGGAACCATAATTCTTAAGATACAGCTGCATAATATCGTTCAAAACTGCAGACTATTCAGTGTATCTGACGCTGTATAGTTGTGTCTCATGATTCATTTGTATGAGTTTGTAGAATTTCTAAGCATTAGAATGACAGGAATAGATCTTATAGCATCAGTGGTAGTATTATTAGATGTGTGATCACCTTATCGCCGACCTGACTTGTTTACTTTGACTTTTGTATAGGAAACTGAAAAAGTCGTGATCTAAGAGGTTAGAATTAGCCAAATTGACTAGATTGTACATTACGGTACACATTCATTAACCGTTTAGCATCCTCTTAAGCTTATTTATTTAATACATATAGGCCTATAATTTTTTCAATATAATATTATCTTGAAATCGATGACGCTTTAGAGGTTTACGCATGCCATAGTGGCCAGTCGGGAATAGCGTTTCGATATTCTTTTTTTTCATTAGGTTACCCGTAAGATGGCGCTCCTAGCTTTTCTGGCAGCCTCACTGCAGACCCATTTGATTTGTTTGTAAAAGCAAGATAGCTATGAAATTGTGTATACACATGAAAATGTGTACATATTTTGCCTTTGAATATATCTTTAATATTTCATTCGTTGCATGCGTATGATGTGATTTTAATATAAGCTCTCTCTGGTAGAATCTATTTATATTGCTTTCGCGACTCAGCTATAATTACTGTTAATATATAGGCCTAGTACGTCTGTTTTACTTCTATTTCTTGAATTGTCTATGAATGAGAGCGGTTTGATAAACAGTATTTACCATTTATAGAAATTCTACTCGTGTTTAAAAAATTGTCGTGATTAAAAAATTTAAAAACTAATATTGATTGCAATATTTAAATCTTAATTATAGCTATGGTTTGTCAAAAGTAGATTTGTAGAGTAGAGCAAAAAACAAATGATAACATCGTACAATTATACTATTAGCCTTTGCGTAATAATATAATTGATTAATAGGCAGGGAACCTGAGAATTTCTTTTACGTCTACTGCTGGTCACCTGTGCAAAACCTCTTCAACATCTTTATTTTTATTATTGTTTCCACATAACTTTACAATTAGCCATCATGTGTGAGAATTTGTCAAATTAGCAGATCTAGTCTTACTAAGAAAAGGCTAATTAATCGAGCGATAGGCCTATATACTTACGTTCATAAAAATTTTAACTTATGGCACAGGATCGCGTCTGACCCAGTGTGTAAAAAAATTAATAGCAGATCAAAATATATGATTAAATGAATTAATTGATAAGTAGATCAATGACAATTATTATTAATACACTAGATGTGCAAAACTGCACACGTCTAGGAAAAATGGGCTCTTTTAACTGAGCCTGGATTTGAACGCGAACCTCTCAATCCTTAGTCGGAAGTTCTAGCAATGTACCCTATAACTCTAAAAAAAACTCAATAGGCCTATACAGACATTTCTAATATATAAAAAGTTGTTTTAATTAGAACTTAGAAACAATACGGCGAAATTTATACCTTCCAGAAATTTTAAGTGGATTTTGTGCCAAAGCTGTTATGGACGTTAATATTTAGGCATTGTAAATGTGTATGTAGCGATAAAATTTCAATATATTATATGCTCGCCGAGAATTAATCCTGGCCAAAATTTGACAGAGCCAAAATTTACGTATATCGATTAAGGAAATTTATATAAATATTATGACAATATGACGCTCAGCCTATAGCTTCTTATTTTGTTAAAATCTAAGTCATAGAGTTAAAATCTAATTTATAAGTTCACTTATTTTCTATTAGTTAAGCTGTTCGACCTTGACAATCAAGGCGTCACACGAGTATAGAAAAATATTGAAGAAGAGGGTTAGAAGTTAAGAGAACAACGGAGTTCTTAAGATGCTAGATTCTTTGATAAGGTAGTCATATGTTATTAATGCAGTATGTATGATAAGTTGGCTTGAACAAAAAATCAGAAGATGAGAATATGTTGGAGAGAGGTGTTAATGATGTTAAAGGCAGTTCACTGAGAAGGAGAGAGAGAGAGAAATCGAGAGAAAAAGAATGAAATAAATATTATGTCTTCAATGCCTTTCTTACATCAAATAATTTGGCCTAGGTTTGGAACAGCTAACCCATGATGAATCAACGAATTCTGCATCAACTGAATCAGTTAACTGTCAGTCGATTTGTGGGCAATACGAATTCTGCATCAACTGAATCAGTTAACTGTCAGTCGATTTGTGGGCAATAGCGCTTTAGTTTTTTATACTTAATAGATTTAGGCCCATATTACTGATTAGGTTTTCTTTGTCTCTTTTTACGCGTTACCACGCTCTACAGTTTAACGTCACTTTAAATATAAATCTTATTGGGTCAGATCAGGCAGAATGGCATACATATTCATCTCTGCGCAACAATTGTTTCGGTGCTATGAAATGCGACCCCACAGTTGATGCAGGAATGTGACACGTTCATTGGTTTCGCATATATTTATACATGGTCTTTTGGCGTATATCCGTTACTGCACACAATCTAAGCACCACTATGGTGTGACGCTGTGCCAATTCTCATTTCTAATAGCTCCGCCAAGACACAATAAAGACTTCTAATCTAAAAATGTAGCGTAATTAATTATATAAATCTCTTCAATACACTACATAAAAAGATATATTTTCAGTGATAGATATTATTGTGTGCATTTTATCTTCTAACAAATTAGTTAAAATATACACTATATGCAAACAGACT
>CAJHZI010000899.1:67500-206382 GCA_905160935.1 Enchytraeus crypticus | reverse complement strand
TATCTAACACAACACAGCTGATCAATAGATATTGTTTATCTAACACAACACAGCTGATCAATAGATATTGTTTATCTAACACAGCACAGCTGTTCACAGTATATTTTGTCTATAAAACAGTCTCATAATGTGAGCATATAAATTAATGAACTATAGGTTATTAAACAAGAGCCAAATGTTGAGACGTCGTCAGTTCAAAAAACGTTTGCAATATCTCCGTTATGGTTATTGGGACAAGAGTGCAATAGTGTTGATAGAGAAACTGAAAACAACAATAAGCAGAGTGCATGTGTCGTGCTAGTGAGAAGAAAGAGGCTTGTGTTGTTGTGCAGTGGTATCTGCGCATACCTAATGTTGTAAATGACTTCCTTGAAGCTCGGAAACTTGGGATGATTCGACAACAAGTATCCAACGAGAACGAGAAAAGAAAAGAAGTTGTGAATCGCCCCAGCGATGTAGATGAAATTTCTGTATACAACTGCGTCAGGCACCTTCGGCATTGGACTGAAACATTTACATCAATATACGTCTCTCTTTATCTCTCTCTCTCATTTGTATACATTACGCAATATTCAGCCGTACTAACCTAACGTTACAATCTGTTCACAGACCTCTGCACTACATTCCCTGGTTTCATATCTTCGTCTTACTGAATTTAAACAAAATTCGGTAGAAACTACCAATAAATAAATGAGATTGAGAGTGCTCTGATTAGTGTTGCTTAGTTAATAATTTATATTATTTCTAAGTTCCTATGATATCTAACAGAAAACAACAACAACAACAACAACAACAAGTGCCTTACTCAAAGAGGGCAGGGGGCAGCACTGCATCATCAGCGAGACCCTCGAGGTCAGCAACAACAACAACAACAAGTGACTTACTCAAAGAGGGCAGGGGGCAGCACTGCATCATCAGCGAGACCCTCGAGGTCAGCCTGAGAGGCCTTGGCCTGCCACGTGCACAGCATGTAGATGTTTATGATCAGACTGAGCAGTACACACACACTGTTCCACACAGACCTACACACATACACATACATACACACACTGTTCCACACTGACCTGCACACACACACATACATACACACACTGTTCCACACAGACCTGCACATATACATACACACATACACACACACTGTTCCACACTGACCTGCACACACACACATACATACACACACTGTTCCACACTTACCTGCACACATACATACATACATACACACACTGTTCCACACAGACATGCACACATATATACACTTTATACACACATATTGTTCCACACTGACCTACATACATACATACACACACAAACACAAACTGTTCCACACAGACCTGCACACAATACATAACACATACCCACACACGTCCAAACAGAACCTGCACACATACACACCAAAAATACCACACAATGCTGCCACACATTCATACACACACACTGTTCCACACAGACCTGCACACATATATACACTGTATACACACACACTGTTCCACATAGACCTGCACACATACATACACACATACACAAACTGTTCCACACAGACCTGCACACATATATACACACATACACACACTGTTCCACACAGACCTGCACACATACACACACACATACACACACACTGTTCCACACATTCATACACACACACTGTTCCACACAGACCTGCACACATATATACACTGTATACACACACACTGTTCCACATAGACCTGCACACATACATACACACATACACACACACTATTCCACACAGACCTGCACACATATATACACTGTATACACACACTGTTCCACATAGACCTGCACACATACATACACACATACACACACAGTGTTCCACACAGCCCTGCACACATACACAACACATACTGTTCCACACGGGTATATACGCATATGACACCAAAAATAAACTGATGGAGAGAGAATTTATTTTATTTCACAATCACATCCAATCGTCCGTAGCAGAAATAATACATTAAATACATTCACTTCATGATTTAGACAATTTCTGACTTATTAAACCCTACACTACATTGATCTGAAGTAGAGGTTTATAAGCCAATCAATCTGGAATTGATAGATTGATTGATAGACAGGTTAGATGAGTGATTGATTGATAACCAGTATTTGGTGATGGTGGCGGTGATAAGGTTGGAGAGAACTCTCTGTTGATGCCTCATATCAGCTCTGATGTCATAGTACCACGAGATGAAGTCCCTGATCTTCTCTGTGGGTGAAGATCTGTCGATGTTCCACTTCAGTCTCTCCTTCACCTCCTCCTTCAGCACGTTCTACACACAGTCCATCACAACATCGAGCAGCTACTATCCAACTGAAATACAGTATACATTCAATTATATATTTTACGCTGGAAATGAGAGACAGACTGAGAGAGAGGAAGTAAATAAGAGGAAGAGAGACAGAGATGGGATGGGAAAGGAGGGATATATACAGTAGACGTGGACAACTGAGTAGGAACTATCACAGGAGCATACTGACAGAGGAAGAAAGAGAGAAAAGGCTAGTATTTTAATTCAATGATAACATAAGTATCACGGTGAATGGTATAGGATACACTGAATAGTTCAGACAGACATTTTACACATGATCTACCAGGCGATCTTATAAAGCGAAGATATCTTTCACTCAGAACGATATGGTCGCCGAAAGTCGCTTTTGCATATTATGAACGAAATGTCGGTCGGTATCTGAGCTGATTTCAGCTACATGTGACGGAACTATATCTTCTCGAGATCGGGCGGATATTCTCACTGGTAGATTAAAACAAAGTCGTCGCCAGGCGGCTGACATTCAACCGTCGCAGGTGGCTCCAGCCTGTAGAAGAGCGCGAAATCCGCTTAAATGGTTTGAATTCTTGGAAATATGACGAAACAGACTCAAGATAAAGGTGAGAATAGAAAAGTTTCATAATATGCAAAAAGCAGATTGGTAGTTATCTCGCGGATAAAGTCAAAAGGTAGAGATTGATATCGGCGAGAATATCCTTCCGTTTATAAGACGGGGTATAAGACGATGAGTCAACATTATTGTGAGGCTTAGTTGACGCTGAAGATCGTTATGTCATTCTGATGTTGTTATATAGAATTATGATCCTATTCATACATAGACCTTTAAGATTATGTATCATGTTCATTACAGGATTAGATCTATTGCGATTATGTCATGGACGAGAATAGCACTCTATAAGAGAACTGCTGGTTGTTTATTGTTGTTGCTGTAATACCCTGTCGTAGATCCTGAAGTTGACTTTTTGGATACAGTCATCCTTGATGATCTCGACGCTGGCGATGTTCTTGTTGTAGAAGTTAAAAGCTTTGTCCTGCTCCGCCGTCAAACCAGCGTCTAAAGAGAAAACATTTGTTAAACACTGTCTAAAGACAGAATATTTGTTAAACAGTGTCTAGAAACAGAATACTTTGCTAAACAGTGTCTAGAGACAGAACATTTGTTAGATATAAAAGCCAAAATCAAAGTCATTGATGTTATATAAGCCTTCACTAAATTGCTTTAGATACAGAGGTTGATCAAGGTCATAGATGTTATACAACCTTCACTAGAATGCTTTAGATACAGAGGTTGATCAAGGTCATAGAATCTCTGCATGATAAGCGTGTAAGTGTAGCCCAATGTCTTTGCTGCTTGTTTAATACCAGGCTCGTTGCCACTGTACTGTAATCAATAAATCAATCAATCACAGATCAATCTTTATTTAATCATATATCCATCATTTAAATAATGCCGTTCCTGAAGATACAAAATTAAAGCCAAGTTTAACGTCAGTTCCTGCTCGATAGCATGTCAGTGACGGAAGAACACAGGATTTGAACCATGCACCTACTGATCTGCTGTCAACCAACTTACTAACAATCCACCGGCTCAACCCAATGACGATAAACAAAGCAACAACAAAATAAGTCTAAAAATGACATCAAAACACAACAAAACAATACAACAATAAAATAAGTAACTTAATGCAATTAATATTAAGCTCGTGGGTATTTGATAAAAACTGCGCATTTGTGGACAGATATTTTAACATCTAGGGAATGAGAAAACATTGATACGACTGAACGGTTTGCTGGGAACTCTCACAACAAGAGGCTGACATTAACACGAATCACTTCACATAGAAGAGTTAACATAAATCACATCACATAGAAGAATTAACATAAGTCACATCACATAGAAGAGTTAGCATAAATCAGATCACATAGTAGAGTAAGAGAAAGAAGAGTCGTACAACGAAGTCCCAGAACATGTCCCTCAGGCGCCTGAAGTAGGTCTGTACGGAGACGGTGAAGCCCTTACCGAGCTTGATGTCACTGAGGACGGGCACAACGACCTGCGAGCAATCAGAACCGCTACTATCACTCATGTCAAATGTCGCAGTTAATTTATAAAAAATCTGTAAACTTCAAGCTGGAAAATCATAGACACACAATTATACATGTTTTTCTACAGGAGAAATTTCGGGCAAAAGAAAAATTATAGTTAATAACCAAGACATGTAAGTGTGAAGTTACATACACGAGAATAATCTTCAAGATAGTGTGTAGCCTCAATAAGAGCTTAAATATCTACTTCTTTATTCGTCAACATTTGGCAGGAAGAAAAATTACGGGAAATAAATCAAGTAGTATAAACAAAAAAAGTATGATAAAAACATCACAGTAAATCTAAATAAACTACCACAAATTACATAGTTAGAGTTACAGTTAATTGGATCAAAATACTCGCTTCAGCTACAAGCTGAAATGATCACAACCCCGATCAACTGAAAGATCATCTTTATACATAAGCATTTGGTCTTTGTTAATCTATCCTCAAAAAACCGTTAAAATATAAATTATATATAGACGAAATTTTATAATAGAAAGGAATGCATACATGTGCACTCAGTGACACACAATATCTCCACTTAAATCACGTCACATTATATCGACAGCTCACTAACCCTGTGGAAGTTATAGCAACTAGCTATCAGTCTTACAACAGCGTCGTGATCAAGAGTGTCCTTGACATCCTGTGCAGTAATCAAACAATAAATCAATCAATCAATCACTCACTTAGTGACTAAATCAATTATCAATAAATCAGTAAATATGTATAGCCAATCAATAAATCATGCAATCAACTGATCTATATATTGGATAGTATTCACTTGTCTAACAACGTAATATTGATCAGCAGTGGAGTCTTTGATTTGGGATATGAGTTGAATACTTTATTTGATTAGTTTTACACAGGTATTTTTCTCAATAAAATAAAATAGTTTCTTCAAACAGTTCTAGAGAAAGGTTACTACAGATTTTATATGCTAGATAGACGTTAAGGCTCTTTTAAAAAAAAGTTACGCACAAAGATTTTTCTTACAGCATAAACTAAAAAGCCATTTCAAGATGTCTATCGTGGACTACTAAAGTTTTCATTTGTGCTTTAGTCTCTGTTTTCACTTGCCTTCTCTCTCGCTATTTCTCCTCCAATGTGCTAATACGTGCTAGAATATGCTGACAGTGTTTTTACTGAAACTCACGTTCAACAGATTTGAAGTGTTTACCAGTGCACAGACGTCAGGTGGAAATAAAGATCTAAACTTACGACAGCCGACTCCATCTCCAGCTTTCCGTTCTCTTCTATCAGAGATATAACGAGGTTACCCATGACTTGCTTCAATTCAAACACCTGCAGCCAATCACAGCAGACATTACAACGAGGTTATCCATGATTTGTTTCAGCTCAAACACCTGCAGCCAATCACAGCAGACATTACAACGAGGCTACCCATGACTTGTTTCAGTTCAAACACCTGCAGCCAATCATTGCAGACATTACAACGAGGTTACCCATGACCTGTTTCAGTTCAAGCACCTGCAGTCAAGAAATTTATATCATCGCCATCTGTAGAGTGACTGATGGAAGAGACCTTCTCTAGGACACAGCGAGGGTATATATAACACTAGACACGTGGGTTATAAAGCTTCATATCAGCGCCACACGTGGTGTGAGAGAACAAACCTTCTCGAGGGGACAGCGCGGGAACTCGCCCTCCCTGAGGATGACGTTGATGACGTCGATGATCTTGCAGGAGATGAGCTCGGTGCGGGTGGGCTGATTGCCGCAGGTGAACTCGTTGATAGTTTCAAACAGTCTGATGACGAGGTCGATGCTGTGAGGCGTGATGTTGGAATAGACTGCCTTCAAGAACGTCACCACTTCCTCCACTGTCTTCACTCCCACCACGTTATCCGGCTGATCTCTTATGTACTCCTGCAACACCAACCATCTCTGCCATTAGGCATCATCAGCAACGCTTTAAGCAGAAATTTGTATAAAAAAATCTGTGATCTGTGTAAACAAAATGTAAAACAGGTCCTAGGCAACATTTAAATAGTCAGTCAGAGGTGTTGGAATGCTCGAATAATGTACTTCAGAGCTGTTAGACCAGAAACAGTGTCATAGCAGGACTTGATTGAAAGTCAGAATTATGAAGAATATTCAATTAAATGACAACAATCCTGTATTTCTTCTGGAATGATTTATTAGATCAATGATGAACGTTGAGGCCCATGAATGGTCTGATAGAAGAGATTTGAACCTGAAGCCTCCTATGCTGCCCGTCACACATGAGTGCAAGAACCTTGAGAACAAGCTCGATGTAACCGTCATCCTTGACATCAAAGATGTCGCAGACAGAGATGACTGATTGAGTATCTTGCTCCAGTATGTCTCCCTCCTCTATCTCGTCCTGTACTATGAGCTCAGTGGAGCTGTGGGACTTGATGGACTGCGTTTCCTACACAGCAACACTCTTCATCATCACACCAGTACATCATCACTTCATCATCAAGATACTAATTCCTATTACATACTCTTAGATAAAACCAATAACCGGTTCGAATAACAACAATAACCATAACAAAAATTAGAGTGCTACAGTCATCAATGACAACATCGAGCACCATTGACACAAAATCAAGCCGGCGAGCAAAACGAGGGTCCAAACCCGGTACGAATTCCAAAATCCAGATATCAAATTAAAAACAGTAAAATCCATTGCGACGACTGTATAAGAAATGGTTAAAGAGTTGGTTACACGGGGCAGCTATCATGAAACAAGAATCAAATAAATCTAAATAAGAGAATAAACTTGTACACAGAGATGAGAGAACATACGAGAACAATGGCCTGAGTATCATCATCAACAAGCTCTTGATCGTCTCTCCTCAGATCTTTAAGAATCATCTCAACGAATGGGTTCTCATCTCTCTCCCCACCTGTGCTGCTAGCCCCCCGCCCCTCCTCCCTGGTCTCCCCCAGACCGTTGCTCGAGGGCGCCGAGGCCCTGAGCGAGTCAGGCAGCAGAGAGAGCAGCTCATCGAACCTGCTCTCCTTGCGTGGGCGTGGTATCTGATTGGGTGATGTCTTCTGCTCCGTTAATCAATCAATTATTGATTAATTAATCAGAATCGATTATACAGTGTGACAAGCGAATTGAAGAGTTGAGATCTTGTTGATTATAACTGGTCAACACAAAATATCAAAACAACCGATGTAGTGTTATGTTAGAACGGTGCTGTAGAAGTACTGTAAGACTAGAATGTTAAAACATTCTACATTCTTATAGAGGTTATTGTACAACATCAAACAAAACGTTTACCTGTCAGTGGACTGGTCAAAGCAACCTCAGATTTTCAGACTTTCACCTGTTTTCGTAATTTATAGCAATGATGATAAATATTAAGTTTTAAAGTCCGTTTCATCATCCAGAGTTGATATCATACCCCACAGCACACATAGAATGATTTTACCGAATCGATACTTAAGGACAAAAGTAGAAGAGAATTAAAGTATTAAATTCCTGAAGTATATCAGTCTGAGAGGAATAAGAGTAGCCTAAGGGTGAATTGTTGCAATTCAGCTGTAGCTTATTATTAAGTTATTATTAAATGCGCACTCTAAAAGTTAAAATATTTCATTTATTGATTAAGTGATTATATGAGGGTTGATGCAAACCTGAGACTTTAGTTCCGTTTGGTAGAGGGCGTTCTCATACTTCTGTATCACCTAACAACACAACAGATAGCTTACTTAGTCTATACATACTATGCCCATGTTGTGTCCGTTCAAGTGCTGCATGCGGGACACTGAATAGTAGACGAACAGTTAACAACGCGTGTCGTAAAAGACAACAAAGAAAAATATAAAGAAGACAACGGGATGTCACCTCAGAAGCCATTCTGCTCAAGCTCTACGCTACATGAGGAGTTAGGTAATGTCTTTCGTGAAGGGCTTACTCGTTGATCTATGTGGACTGCAGAGCAAACTTTGAGTATGAAATTGTACCTTGAACTAGCCAATTGGCAATGCACTACCGAGTTAGATAGAGAGAGAGAGAGAGAGATAGAATGGACATAGACTAGTATTGTGATGAAACACTACCTGGAGAGTGGGTCGAACTATGGCGAGGTTGGAATGAAATCTTCTTCTCTTAGCTAACAGCTCAAGTTCACTCGCCTTCGTTAGGTTCTGATTGGCCAGAGCTCGTCTACATATAAACACTGGAGTTAGGTTATCACTGTTGTCTATATACAAACACTAGAGTTAGGTTATCACTGTTGTCTACACACAAACACTAGAGTTAGGTTACCATTGTTGTCTACAAACAAACAATCTTACAAAGCTGAACGTTGCAAAAAGAAGAAGAAACAAACCGTTCTTTGACAGCGCTGACGGACAGCTGTATCTTGTTTCTGATAGTGATAAAGAAGGTCTCGGATTTGGTTGATTCACAGAACTCTAGAAAACTATTCTGCAACAGAAATTCATACGTCTTATAGGTATAATAAGAAAAGCATAAAGTTAACAAATAGACACTAGGAGAGTTGGCAAATGATGGTAGGAGTGAGATAAGTCAATAAATAGGATTTGCATCTTACCCAAATTTGATTTCAAGTTACAGCATGATAAATAAGACGTTACCTGCACGTGCTTCATTGGCGACTACGATTTTTGCGTAGTCGCCAATGAAGCAAGTAAAGAAATATACGGCTTTAGAGACAGGAAACTGACGTCAAACCAGATTTTAATCTCTCAGAAGATAGCCTGAGAGTTAGGACCTGCAGATGAAGTGAACTTTAATGAGTGGTAAAAAAACTCAGCATCATCAATTATCTATGCTTTACCAGCATTCACCAACAAATGATTTGTGAAAAATAAATTCACTTTAGAGAAATGTGGTCAAAACAGAGCCCTTTCAATGATCAAAACTCTGTTGGCTAGGATAGATATTGGTTATTCATAATGGTCGTAGGAATATTACCTGTGAATCCTCTATTCTGTTTATGGAAAGGTGTAATTTGATTAATGTAATCAAGACTTCTCTTCTTTTCTTAATTAATTGAAAGAAACCTTTTAAACATGAAATCATAAGCTCTCATGTTTACATTACACAAGTGCACATTGCTGCATGATAGTCAGTTAACACACGTCTATAAACGAATTGATCTCGGTCTTGCTCAGCTGACCTGAACTTTGATGTTGGCATCGAAGAAGAGAGCAGCAATGAGCGAGAGCATCTCTCTTACGATGTCGTCGTTAGAGCTGCTCATGAGCGGCATGGTCATGAGGAATATGTGCTTGTCCACCATCACATTCTGTATGCTCTCTACACGCTTCAGTATGCTACACATAACACATTATAACACATTCTGTATGCTCTCTACACGCTTCAGTATGCTACACATAACACATTATAACACATTCTGTATGCTCTCTGCACGCTTTAGTATGCTACACATAACACATTATAACACACTAGTATGCTACACATAACACATGCTCTCTACAAGCTTCAGTATGCTACACATAACACATATCACATTCTGTAAGCTCTTTACATGCTTCAGTATGCTACACATAGCACATTATATCACATTGAATCAGAACTCAGCACACACATAATATGCATAGACAAATACGTTCTGCTCCTAGCTCGCGGATGATGTCAGGGACGTCTCAAGCAGAACCTACGAGCTGTGCCACACAACAACAACAGCACAGGTCGAGGAGAAAGTTAGACCCATAACAGAGCAAACTATAATTCAGAAACGCTGCTACATTAGAAAAATTGAAAATGAGTTTAACACGTTCGTAAATTATATAAATAAATTTTTAAAAATAAAAATATCACAATGATTTAAAATTTAGGCGTGACTTTAATAAGTACATACCATTTCTAGAAGTTAGTATTAAATTGCAAATGAATAAAAAATTAGCAGATGAATTATGTAGATATGGTAGACGATAATTATAATTTAATGATGAGCAGATGAGTTATATGCATATATGGTAGATGATAATTTAATAATTATCAAACTGTGTAGATATGGTAGATGATAATTTAATAATTATAAGATGAGCAGTGTAGATATGGTAGATGATAATTGTTCACTATACCTCTTGTCTCTCCTGGAGGTGCCGGTCAGCCAGTGAGGAGACAGCTTGACGACCTCATTATGTAGCAGAGCTCTGAGGATCTGTAGACATTTGATGTCCAGTCCGTCCTGACGAAGATTTGAAGCCTCATCCTTCACTCTACGCTGCTTAGCGGACACTCTACCACACAACCAACACAACGTACGTGGTGCGAACTGTATGCAATGAGGATTTTCTTTAACAACTTAAGAACTATTCTTATGCATCACTTTTACTATCATATACACTATTAAGACACTATAAACACTACATGTATAAACACTTTTATACACTGTAAACACTATCATAAACACTATTAAGAGTATTATATACACTAATAAAAAATGAGGAACAGTTAGAGAAAGAAAGAAGAGGTTTAGAAAGACAACTGGACAAGCAGAGAAAGATAACAGGATACGTAGTAAAAGAATGGAAGACAGATAGAGAAAGAGACGGGTAAAGAAGGAGAGTTAGAGGAAGAAAGATCGAAGGACAGATAGAGAAAGACACGGGTAAAACAGAAGAGTTAGAGGAAGAAAGAAGGACAGATAGACACCCTAGTTGGTTGATAAGGATCTCAACTCTCTTGTACTGCTTGTGAACACTGCGGTGATTCTGTTTGATGAAACAGTTGACGTGCTGCTGAAACTCTACACCCAATGGCAGCGACTCATCGCCTCCCAGCTGCGTGTATTCTATAATCAATAAGTACATCAATCATTAAATACTTTATCGATGCATACCATACATGGGCATACAGTAAACAGTAAGACAAGTGTAAACAACTGGGATTTTTGTCGTCATTCTGCCTTCTGTACTTTGAGCCATATAAATGAGAAATAGACAAACGAGCAGTCACGGTCTACAGTTTCTTGTGTTTATCTCGCATATAAAGAGGGTATTTTAGAGAGAGAGGTCTAGAGAGAGAGAGAGAGAGAGAGAGAGAGAGAGATAGGGAGAGAGAGAGAGATACCTCTACTCGAGTGTCTTCCCGTGTAGCTGAGCTGAGCTGCTAGTGTGTTGTGACCTCCGTACAGGGCTGCGCAGTTAGACACGAACAACCTGAACTGTTCATTAATAACCAGCTCTTCCTTGTACTGAGCCCTATAGTGCTGTTATCAATCAATCAATCAATTAATCAATCAATCAGTCAGTCAGTCAATCAATCAATCAGTCAGTTAAATTATCAATCAATAAAAAAGCCATCAATTAATCACTCAAACCAATCAAGCAATCAATCTCTCAATCAAGCAATCAATCAGTCAATCAAATGTTCAACCAATTAATCAGTCACGCAATCAATCGAGCAGTTCATCAAGGAATCAATGACAAATCAATCAATCATTCAATTAAATTTGACATTGGATGATGGAAGTTGTGTTGTAACAGAATGGGATATTCTAACCACACTATAGTTATCATAAATGTTTATACTGTATGAAATAAAGAAATGATTAGATATGTGACAACAGACCTTGAGAAGGAGCTGTTCAGTGGAGTACTGGTCTCCCTGCAGTGTAGTGAATTCTGAGAGAAAAGCTTGAGTGGTCTATCAAATATTTCAACAGAATTATCAGCAGCGTATTAAATGAAAGCTAGACAGTATAGAGCACAGCATAATACTTCTCTTCGTGGCAACTTTGTTCTGCAATAAGACACCTACAGTAGGCCACAGGATGAAAGTGTAAACGATATGTTTAATGGCTTGCGATACTCCATATTACATAGAAAAAGGTAATCTGCTGAGATATGAACCAAGTACCGTATAGAGAGTTTCATCATCATCATCCTCCCTTAAATCCCAGTCTAACCAGGGTCGGGATACGATTAAACTATTTTCTATTCGTTTAAGTTTTTGTAGCAATTTCTGAAGCCTAGGCGCTCACCAACCGAATGCCCTTTCTGATGTTGGTTTAGATCTAGCTTTTATGTCGCCTTCTACGACACGTGCATATTTACACGGTTGATCTATTCTTCAAGCAACCCGGACACAACACGGGAAACCATTTAGAGAGTTTAAAGAAAGATTTTTGTGTTCTATCAAATCATCGAGAAATCAAGAGTTAGACCGAGAGAGAGAGAGCGAAAGAGGGAGAGAGAGAGGGAGAGAGAGAGAAAGTTAGAGAGAGAGAGTTAGAGAAAGAGAGACATACAGAGTGAGGCACTGATGACGTAGATAGCAGGACGAGCATTGAGGTCAAAATTACTTTAACATGAACATGAGAACATATGTGAGCTTTAATGGCCTGACAGTAGTGCTGCAGTTAATCAATCAATCAATAAATCAGTCAATCAATCAATCATACAATCAATCATTCAATCAGTCATTCAATCAATCTATCAGTCAATAAGTCAATATGTCAATCAATCAATCGATCTATTTAAAAAGTCACAGATACTTTAGATGTCTACAGGGTACGTCAATTTAATTAGTTATGTCAATTTAATTAGTTATGTCAATTTAATTAGTTATGTCAATTTAATTAGTTATGTCAATTTAATTAGTTATGTCAATTTAATTAGTTATGTCAATTTAATTAGTTATGTCAATTTAATTAGTTATGTCAATTTAATTAGTTATGTCAATTTAATTAGTTATGTCAATTTAATTAGTTATGGCTAAACATACACCTACGGGTACTACTTAGCTGGCCGTCAGATGTTTTATAGCAAAAGATTAGAGCTTCAGGAATCGAAGTATTTGCTTATCGAGCAGTTAACTGCTGAACCGAGCAGTTATTTGCCTGTAGACAACATTACCTCATGAAACTCGACCTAAGCCTCGTATCATTGTGATGTTTCCTCAGAAACTAATAATTAGTATCTGAGGAAATATCGCAATGATATTGACCAACGAGAATAACGCTCTTAACTGAAACTGACCAATGAGATATCTGCTGTCATCACCGCTCCACAAATGTGTATATTCTTTTAAATTCACTTCTCAACGTTTACCACCAGTGGCAATTCATACGATTTAGAATTTAATTATATCAACAATCTTTATTGAATTTTTGACACTTGATAATAGTTGGCTAAAGGCATGTCACGAGATAAAGGTGCGCTCTACTGATGACAGCTTACTGCGAGTGGGACTACGTGTTATGCACTAGCCAATAGATAAAACTAGAGACAGAGATAGAGAATGACAGAACGAGAGCTATAGCCAAAGGCAGCTAGAGAGAGAGAGAGAGAGAGAGAGAGAGAGAGAGAGAGACAGACAGACAGACAGACAGACAGACCAGTAGAACGACTGTGAGTTGATTTAGTATAAGAGGTTCCTCTGGATGTTTATCTAAGTCTGCCTCATAGTATCGAGATACGAAAGTCTGCCAATACAGTAAGTCACATAGACACATTCATCAATACATCAAGATACATCATTGCATTCATCAATACATCAAGACACATCATTACATTCATCAATTCATCAAGATACATCATTACATTCACTAATACATCAAGATACATCAGAACATTCATCAATACATCAAGAGACATCAATACATTCATCAATACATCAAAATACATAATTACATTCATCAATGCATCAAGATACATCATTACATTCATCAATACATCAAGATACATCATTACATTCACCAATACATCAAGATACATCATTACATTCATCAATACATCAAGATACATCATTACATTCATCAATACATCAAGATCAGTGGCGGATCCAGGGGGGGGGCCCAGGGGGCCCGGGCCCCCCCCTTAGGTCCGACGATAAAAATTTTTAAACTATATTTTCATTGTTTCCATGGCAATTTCGATGTTTAAATATGTTAGCAATGGCAGTGGTTCGGGGGGGGGGGGGCCGGGAGAGGGAAAGACATGGTATATTTTCATTGTTTCTATGGCAATTTCGATGTGGAAACATGTTAGTAATGGCAGTGGTAAGGGGGGGGGCCCGGGGGGAAGGTAAGACAGGGTATATTTTCATTGTTTCTATGGCAATTTCGATGTTTAAATATGTTAGTAATGACAGTGCTAAGGGGGGAGGGGGTCGGGGGATGGTAAGACAGGGAATATTTTCATTGTTTCTATGGCAATTTCGCTGTGTAAATATGTTAATAATGACAGTGGTAAGGGGGGGGGGCCGGGGGAGGTAATACAGGGTATATTTTCATTGTTTCTGTTGCAATTTCGATGTGTAAACATGTTAGTAATGGCAGTGGTTAGGGGGGGCCGTGGGGGGGGGGGAGTACGACAGGGAACGCAGTTCCAATAGCTCGAATTTTCTAGGATATACTAGGAGCCCTGTATAATGGAAGGGGCCCGAAAAATGTTGACCGTTTCACTAGCTCTCAATTTTCACTTGAACCAATGCATAACCAATGCATTGGAGGACAACATTTTCCACTGACTTTAGTACGGGTATGAGCGGGGGGGGGGGGTAAGGTACGGAAATGCACTCACTCTACACTCTATGAGTCGAAAGCTGTAGTGAACAAATTTTGAGCCCCCCCACAGAAATTTGTCTGGTTGCGTCACATGTCCCGAAGAAGGCGGGGCGTAAGTAAAACAATGTATACTCTCAAAAAAAAATTTCGGGCCCCCCCTTAAAAAATTCCTGGATCCGCCCCTGATCAAGATACATCATTACATTCATCAATACATCAAGATACATCATTACATTCATCAATACATCAAGATACATCAATACATTCATCAATACATCAAGATATATCATTACATTCGTCAATACATCAAGATATATCATTACATTCATCAATATATCAAGATACATCAATACATTCACCAATACATCAAGATGCGAAATGTATTAGAAATTAATTCAGACATAACATGTAAATATACGCGGCCGTCGAAAATTTCAATACTGAGAAATCTCTTAAGATAGCAAAACACTGTAGTCCTATAGTAGAACTGGAGCAAGGTGAGTTAGGTGTTTGATAGTGGATCAGGCGGTAAAAGATTCAAATCCAGGGTTCTGCAGTTGACCGAATTCTAGAGTTTAAGAAAACAATCAGTACATATAATATCAACTCACCGCTAAGAAAGGCAGGACAGTGTCAAAGATATAGTGTATCATCGCGTGTGCCCTCGCTAACTCATCTGCCATATCCACCCACTCTCTAATCAACCAATCAATCAATCAATCAGTCAGTTAGTGTACCCATCAATATTTTCAATAAAATGAATCTCATTTGGTCAATAAAATAAATTTATACGTAATTCCAATGTGAACAAATCTTTTAACCTAAGCGATAAAAAATTCAAGTAACATTAACAACAGAGCAATGCTAACCAAGCTAGTACAGCAATGCTGGAGAGCTAAAAGTGAAGCATCGACAAAAAATTCTCTGCTATTGATGAAAGCAATGAGACTTCTACACAATAAGTTAATCTTTCACCTCTGTGTTACCTCAGCTTCCATCAAGCTAAACAATGCTTCAGAGTTCCTGAGTTCCTCGCTACTCGCCTACATCAACACATCCTGATTGGTAGTGGAGTTTTGAGCATTCAACTAGGGAGATGAAACACAAACCTGATTGGTAGTGGAGTTTTTGAGCATTGAACTAGGGAGATGAAACACAAAGCTGATTGGTAGTGGAGTTTTGAGCATTGAACTGAGAAGATGAAAGCACAAACCTGATTGGTAGTGGAGTTTTGAGCATTGAACTGAGGAGATGAGCTTGCCCTTTCAGTTGTTTGTACAGCCAAGTCACATCTTGACGTAACTTTTTGAGATACATCCACAGCTCCCTGTAACGTTAAAATATTTATAAACTGTTAAGTTAAAATATTTATAAACTGTTAAGTTAAAATGTTTATAAACTGTAACGGTAAAATGTTTATAAATTATAAAGTTAAAATATTTATATTCGCTGAGTTCGCTACTAGCAAGAGCACACCTTTGATCAACAACATAATCTGAAGCTAAGGAGATTATCATACCTTAAAGTAGCCTTAGAGGTCATCACACAGTGATAGAGGTCATCACACAATGACAGAGGTCATCACGCAGTGATAGAGGTTACCACACAGTGATAGAGGTCATCACACAGTGATAGAGGTCATCAACTAGTGATAGAGGTCATCAACCGGTGATAGAGGTCATCACACAGTGACAGAGGTCATCACGCAGTGATAGAGGTTACCACACAGTGATAGAGGTCATCAACCAGTGATAGAGGTCATCAACCGGTGATAGAGGTCATCACACAGTGATAGAGGTCATCAACCAGTGATAGAGGTCATCACACAGTGAAAGAGGTCATCAACCAGTGATAGAGGTCATCACATAGTGATAGAGGTCATCACACAGTGACAGAGGTCATCACACAGTGATAGAGGTCATCACACAGTGACAGAGGTCATCACACAGTGATAGAGGTCATCACACAGTGACAGAGGTCATCACACAGTGATAGAGGTCATCACACAGTGACAGAGGTCATCACACAGTGATAGAGGTCATCACATTGTCATAGAGGTCATAACAAAGTGGTAGAGGCCATCATTTCGTTATAGTGCTATCGAAAGTTTGATTCAGAATTCTCATAGGATACTCAGGGGATGACTTTAAAAAGTGTTTCATTTGAGAATTTGAACTCTATACATATATAGTATAATAGGATTAACGGAGTAATGAAGATAAAAATTAACCTGTTATGAGCGACGTCCGATGTCCCAACTTCTGACCCCTCTCCCAGATAGACTTTATGTAGATAGAGCATGAAAGGCTTCTTAGCATTGGAGTCGATATTATCCATAGACAGCACAAGTATCGTCTCGTCGACCTCCAGCAGAGTCTTACACAGCGAATCTATCAGCCTGTTCTCTCCCTCAGCACAGATAGCGAGCAGTGTTACCAGGGCCAGGTAATATTCTCTGTACCTCTCACCCCTCTCTCCCATCAACACTTCTATCCTGCGTGGTAACAGCGTCATACTCTCTCACTCTACTTGTTCATATCTATGGTCTAACGCACCACAATTCTATCCTGAGTATTATTAACAGCGTCACACTCTCTCAGTTACTTGATCATATCTATGGTCTAACGTACCAAACTTCTATCCTGCGTGGTAACAGCGTCACACACTCTAACTCTACTTGTTCATATCTATGGTCTAACGTTCCACAATAGATCTTTTCGGTAATAGCTATAAATTGAACATCGGGGACACCAAATGTAAACAGTGGACTAGAAAACGTAAACACTGCATAGAATACCATTGAAGTACTAGTTCCTCTTAAAATTTCTAATACAAGCTTTCTTTAGAAATGTTATTTACTTTACAACCTACTATACAGATATTAATTAAAGAATAACTTAACACTTATAGTTTAACTCTGACACCCATCATAACGATTTGCATGCATTATAACGAAGTTATACTGTAGACTCGTTACATTTACATGTACATATATGTATCAGATGTCAACATAAACAAACCAGTGTTAACATGCAATAAAATATGTTTTCAATTACCGAACTGATCTATTCCATCCTGCTTGGTAACAGCGTCATACTCTGAGTCTACTTGATCATATCTATGGTCTAACGTTCAAGGTCTCAGTGTCTCGTAAAAGATGTACAAGGTTAGGGAACCTGACATTTGTCTCAATATATTTTAACTATTCACCAATTTCTCAGATAATATTTCACTCAGTTAACATCTCAGTGATTTAATTAATGCAGCACTTAAACGCTGTCCTACCGATATATATATATCTATATATATATATATATATATATATATATATATATATATATATATATATATATATATATATATATATATATATATATATATAAAGTATAACAACAACAACAACAACAACAATACCACTAGAGTGCTACTGTTGTTCATGACAACATTGAGCACATGTACCACAATATATTGAGCAGATTGCAGTATCATCAATGCTGCTATTCGTCCAACAATGTACAAAGAACTTCATGTTTAAAATTAGAACTGGACTTGATAGTTACCCGAGTAGTAGTTACTACGTTTAATGACATTATCATCAAAGCATGAAATACAAAATTGCACATACAAACAGGTCATCAAAGAGGATAAATAAATCCCATCTACAGTAGTTGACAGCCCACAATCATACGCATGCATACACAGACAACATACCTGAAGTCTCTGCTCTCCTCGAACACTCCGGCGATCTTATGGAAGAGCTTCATGACGTGCTTCATCACGTGCACCTGGTTCCTCCTGACCGGAGTGTCTGGTCCTGCCACCTTCACCATGCTGATCGTCAGCTCCAGCAGCTCCGGCACCTGCTCCCGGTGCTCCGCTATCAGGCTGATCACCCTGTCCATCTGACGAGTCTGAACCTTGAGGCACAGCGACTGGTTGCCTATGAAAGCCTGGACACAGCGAGACCTTCCATTAACTCCATCATCATTAACCTAGTCATCAGCTTAGCAGCTTTGTGTGACGAAGATAAGAGGATGCAGGAAACAAAATCACTATATTATTTGTCTCCTCAATAAAAGGTATTTGACAGAAAATGACAAAAAATCACCTAAGCTTTGATATTTAATTTGTCATGATATTAATAGACATTCATTTTAATAAAATGCACTAACTACAGCGTGTACATGAGTTTATTCGCTTACTCTCGTTATTTCTGTCTCTCACTCTCTGATCTTTCTGTTCATCTTTCACTTTCTTTTACCTATCTGCTTCTCTCAATCTTACTCCCTTTCATACTCTCACCTCTCTCAGCAACAGAGCTATATCTACATGTATGTCTATCTCTCTCTCTCTCTCTCTCTCTCTCGCTCTCTCTCAATCTCTCTCTCTATGTCTTTTTCTCACCTCTCTCAGCAGCAGGGCTATCTCGGACTCGATGCCCTTATGTCTCAACAGGGCGTCCATCCTGTCGTAGACCCTCCTCTGCACGACCTCGTTAGATCTCGCTAGAGCTCTCAACAGCTGTACACACCTAACTCTCACCAGGGCGGCGCTGTGGTGTAGGTCAGGACTCGTACCCTCTGTCTCACTCGATATCTTGTCAAACAGCAGCGTCAGTATGTCTGTATCACCAGACAACAGGGCTAGATACAATACAATACAATACAATACCAGACAACAGGGCTGGATACAATACAATACCAGACAACATGGCTAGATACAATACAATACCAGACAACAGGGCTATATACAATACAATACCAGACAACAGGGCTAGATACAATACAATACCAGACAACAGGGCTAGATACAATACAATACCAGACAACAGGGCTAGATACAATACAATACAATACAATACATCATCACACAACAAGGCTAGATACAATACAATACCAGACAACAGGGCTAGATACAATACAGTACCAGACAACAGGGCTAGATACAATACAATACCAGACAACAGGGCTACATACAATACAATACAATACATCACCAGACAACAGGGTTAGATACAATACAATACAATACAATACATCATCACACAACAAGGCTAGATACAATACAATACCAGACAACAGGGCTAGATACAATACAATACCAGACAACAGGGCTAGATACAATACAATACCAGACAACAGGGCTAGATACAATACAATGCCAGACAACACGGCTAGATACAATACAATACAATACATCACCACACAACAAGGCTAGATACAATACAGTACCAGACAACAGGGCTAGATACAATACAATACAATACATCACCAGACAACAGGGTTAGATACAATATAATACAATACAATACATCATCACACAACAAGGCTAGATACAATACAATACCAGACAACAGGGCTAGATACAATACAATACCAGACAACAGGGCTAGATACAATACAATACAATACAATACATCATCACACAACAAGGCTAGATACAATACAATACCAGACAACAGGGCTAGATACAATACAGTACCAGACAACAGGGCTAGATACAATACAATACCAGACAACAGGGCTAGATACAATACAATACAATACATCACCAGACAACAGGGTTAGATACAATACAATACAATACAATACATCATCACACAACAAGGCTAGATACAATACAATACAATACATCACCAGACAACAGGGTTAGATACAATGCAATATAATACCAAACTGCATGGCTAGATATAGTATAATACAATACCAGACAGCAGGGCTAGATACAATACTACAGTATGTAATACCAGACTGCAAGGCTAAATAGTTAAATTAGTAAAAAAAGGTAGCTAAATAGTTACACTCATGTCTCAGACTATATTTATTTATGTTTGACAGGAGTAGTATGGACAGAGAGCTGCGGGACTCACCGTGGTTGAGTAGTATGCTCTGATGTATCGAGTGCGGCACCTTTGACTCCTCGTCTATCACACAAAACCTAAACACATCCATCACACAAACACATCAATCACAAGTACACACGAAAACACATCCATGTCACATCACATGATTTATGTAAAGAAGACAAAGGTTATGAAAATGTCTAGGACGTAAATATTACAGGCATGTATATATTACAGGCATGTATATATTACATTGAATTATGCGCGATTTGAACAAGCAAGAAGCTTCAAGTATTTGGGCCACACTATCACGGATGTGTGAAACTAAAATAAAATGTAGAATTGCACAGGTGAAAGAGGCTTTCAGTTAGAGGAAAGAACAATTAACAAAAGACATTGGGTAAAGCAAGAAGATAAAGATTGTGAAAACATTGGTGAGGTCGACACTTCTGTATGGATGTGAAAGGAAACTTGAGGCATTGCATACATGGTTACGGAGAAAGATGAAAAAGAGTAGTTGAATTGACAAAATTACAAAATGAAGATATTGAATAAGAGTCGGTACCGTGAGATGTTAGATCTAACGTTAAGATGGCAACAGTGAGCATGAAGCATTGTAGCCTAGAGGTGAGAGAGCCACGCCCACTGACCTAGAGGTGAGAGAGCCACGCCCACTGACCTAGAGGTGAGACAGCCACGCCTACTGACCTGATGAGTTTGTTGAGTCCATCGAGAGACTCCTGTATCTGTGCCTCCGTCAACCTTGACCTGCCAGTCCTCCTTAGTGACCCCACGATCTCCTCCACCCCCCCACACACAGCCAGGGTGTCAGGCAGGCATATCAACTGATACACACACATACATGTACACACAGGGTGTCTGGCAGGCATATCAACTGATATACACACATACACACAGGGTGTCAGACAGATATATCAACTGATACAAACACATACACAGCCAGTGTGTCAGGCATATCAACTGATACACAAACACAATCTTGCACACAAATTACAAGCATACATGCACACAAGTACAGTAAGCTGTGCACACATAAATACATATACACACATAGACACAAGCACACAAGCATAGGCACTCACACATATATATGTATACATAAAACATGTACACATATCGACAGACACAAGCACACATACCCACACATACAGACGTACCTGCGAGGCAGCGGCTCTCTGGAACATGTCCATCTTAGATGAGTAGAACCTGTTGAGCAACTCCAGGGGTTGAGTGACCAGCTTATCATACTTATACCTCGTTAAATCCTGCATCAATCAATCGATCAATCAATCTATCAATCAATCAAGCAATCAATCAATCAATCATTCAATACACGAGTAGAACCTTTTGAGCAGCTCTAGCGGTTGAGTGGCCAGCTTGTCATACTTATATCTCGTTAAATCCTACATAACAAATGGTTTACTTTAAGAAAAATATAAAAAAATTAAGCTGGCAAAGCTAATGTTAACGTCAGTTTCCTGACTCGAAAGCGATGTCAGTGACGGGCGAGCCCAGGATTTGAACCCCGAATTACACTGATTCGTGGTCGAGTATCTTACCGAAAAAAAAAAAAAAAAGAGATCATTTATGAAATTTTTAAGCATATTTAAACAAAATCTAGACAATCATGCAGTTTAATAATAACAAATTAGCCAAGATTTCGTTAGTAATTGATTAATTAGGTCGATTAATTAATCAATTAGATGGCGCACCATGAGAACGTGGTTTATAGTGTCTGCACTGAATTTAGTGGAATACGTGAGATACTGATTCAACGCTGCTCTCAACTTCTTCTGCTTCTTTAACGACTTCCTAACAACAACAACAACAACTCAATTAAAAACAATTCAGTTCAAATCAATGCTCAATTCTAAAATCTTCATAGACAGGCATATTTCTCTAAACCACAGCACCACTGGAGGCACTTAGGCCTCACTTCAAGAATACATGTCTTGGTTTGGACTGACATGTCAACGGTAATCAGTTAGTAATGACAAAGTAATGACAAGTCTTATTATTCTGTCGTTTATTAGCACACACAATCAATCGATCATCAGGAACTTAACAGCCGGTTCCTCTCCATAAGGCAAGGACGTTACTTGGAGGTGTCGTATCACTAGAGAAGTGTTAAGACGTTACTTGGAGGTGTCGTATCACTAGAGAAGTGTTAAGACGTTACTTGGAGGTATCGTATCACTAGAGAAGTGTTAAGACGTTACTTGGAGGTGTCGTATCACTAGAGAAGTGTTACGACGTTACTTGGAGGTGTCGTATGACTAGAGAAGTAGTAAGACGTTACTTGGAGGTGTCGTATCACTAGAGAAGTGTTAGGACGTTACTTGGAGGTGTCGTAGGGGTTGAACTGCTCTGACACGAGAAGTCTGAGTGAAGCTTGCAGAGGATCCGTCTTACGTCCAATCAGATCTGAGTACGAGATCAGCTTGTACAGGCCCACAAATGTCTGAAACATTCAACACATCTCTGTCCATGATGATATCAATCATTTGACTGCTTTAGACTATATACTCTGGGCTGAGACCCGTTGTACAGTGAAGATCGTTGAACTACATGTGACTTGTAGTAACGAGAAAGTTTTACTGTGTTATACGTTAGAATAGCAGCAGATATAACTATATAGTAGCAAGTGCCGCTATTTAAAATAAATGTTGCGGATGCTTATATTCAAGAAATAAATATGGAAATGTATTATTTATTTATTTATGAGTTTTCATTATTTTTTAATCTAATAACATCAAGGGTATTTTTTATAATGCTACAATATAATACAATCAAGATTTGAACCAGTATTCCTGGCCCGAGGGTGTGAATCAGATGCATTATCTAGCGATCAATTAAAGAGAGAAGATGAGCTGTGATTAGTCAGCTTGTGATGGTTTAATAGTACCATCAGCTGTGATTGGTCAGCTTGTGATGGTTTAATAGTACCATCAGCTGTGATTGGTCAGCTTGTGATGGTTTAATAGTACCATCAGCTGTGATTGGTCAGCTTGTGATGGTTCAATAGAGTCAGATGAGCTGTGATTGGTCAGCTTGTGATGGTTTAGTAGAGTCAGATGAGCTGTGATTGGTCAGCTCGTGACTAATAGAGGAAGTGTAACTCACATTCAGCTGCCACCTGAACCTGTACGAGAAGATTGCATCGAGAATTTCCAGCGCCCTACAACAAACCAGTTCAGTCCAGTTAGTCCAGTCCAGTTACCGGTTCATCGTCATCCATGCTAACATCGACTCAGAGATGGGTCAGGGGCAAATTGTTTGAATTGATTAGCATGCCCTGGAGAGCTTGAGCAGATAAAGCTTCTGGTCTTCACATAACTAACAGATGAGACTTTAAATAATGAAAGAAGAAATATACTGACGTAAAATCTATTATTATAAATAGGGAAATACCCAACGTGCTAAAACAATTAAATGATTCAAGAGTAGATCCTGATTAATTATTAAGACTCTTACAAAATAATTAAAATTATGTGAGCCAAAGTAGAATTATTGAAAGAAATTTAATCAAAACCAAAGCAAATAGGCGCAGGCAGCAAAAAACCATCAAGAAGAAAACCATTTGCAATTAACAAGCTTACATCACTGCCTCAGTAACTTACTGAATCATTCAATCAATTGACAAGCTTACAGCACTTCCTCAGTAACTTACTGGATCAATCAATCAATTGACAAGCTTACAGCACTTCCTCAGTAACTTACTGGATCAATCAATCAATTAACAAGCTTACAGCACTTCCTCAGTAATTTACTGAATCAATCAATCAATTAACAAGCTTACAGCACTTCTTCAGTAATTTACTGGATCAATCAATCAATTAACAAGCTTACTAAATATAACTTACTGAGACTTGGCGCTGACGATTGCGTTGTTCTCTATCGTTTTCTCAAATCTTCCTTTCTTACGAAAATGTTGAAGAAGCTTTTTCCTCTCCTTCAGATCGGGAGAGTATTCTGAAACATTAGCACATCATTAGTATAGCACATCATAAGTATAGCACATCATTAGTATAGCACATCACTAGCATAGCACATCATTAGTATAGCACATCATTAGTATAGCACATCATTAGCATAGCACATTATTAGCATAGCACATCATTAGCATAGCACATCATTAGCATAGCACATCATTAGCATAGCACATCATTGGCATAGCACATCATTAGTATAGCACATCATTAGCATAGCACATCATTAGCATAGTACATCATTTGCATAGCACATCATTAGTATAGCACATCATTAGCATAGCACATCATTGGCATAGCACATCATTAGTATAGCACATCATTAGCATAGCACATCATTAGCATAGTACATCATTTGCATAGCACATCATTAGTATAGCACATCATCAGCATAGCTTAGCATTAGCATAGATTAGCATTAACATAGCTTAACATTAGCATACCACATCATTAACATAGCCTAACATTAGCATAGTTTAAAATCAGCATAGCTTAGCATTATCATTTTAAAAAGTTGAAAATTATATTTAACAGATCTGAAAGAAAGCTGAGCGATTAATCAATAGTAATACTAAGACAAGCGCTAGCTAGTGATGTTACATAGGCTTAATTATTACAAAGATATAACTGCTGCTATTGAAGCGTTATAGAGAAGAGTCAGGGTTAGGGTTAGGAGCACATGAGAGGCTTGTGCTGCATGTAAATCAAAATAAGTGATTCAAGTTTCAATCCTTTCCTTCGAATTTGTTCATCCTAGTCAAAAACGAAGAGGTTAGGGTTAGGGTTTAGAGTACCATACTAGCGCCATGTTGAGTGTATGTGATGAATAGAAGTCTCACGTACGTCTGAAGCTCAAGGCCTTGAGGTCAAGGCCTTTTATGAAATTTCCGGTGACCCCGAGAGAGGCGAGAGGAAAGGGTTGATCCTTCTTTCCGCTCAGCAGCCTCAGCAATGGTTCACTTAGCTCTTCCAGCTGCTTCAGGTCGCCATAGTAACCATATCTAACCAAGCGATTCAACAGTCGTAGTACCTACAATGCAAATATATCTCCATAGCAACCTCTCTAACCACGTTACTGCTAGCGACGATGTCCATGACATAAGTGGAGAAAGACCAACTGTTTGAAACACCCTACCAGTCAGTCTCAGACAGGTTTATCTTCTGGGCTCTCAGGAGAAGCTTAAGACTCTTTTGTTCAATCATGCATATAAATAACTACATTACCATTACCATGGTTTAATGCATAAAGCCGCGTTCATATAAGTTCATTTACTATTATAATAATAATTATTATTATTATTTCTAGTACTCCTACTTTATACTCGTTCATTCACCCCATTAAATAGTCGTTCAAATCCCTCCTCATTACTTGTTCAGTAGACAGATTCAGTACTGTATGACTGTAACAGCCGCAGAGAAGTAGATCTCTATTTGTTCAGTAAACTATAAAGTACTTGACAGACAGTACTCACTTGTTCAGTGAACAGATTCAGTCCCACATTACTCGCTATGAAGAACTCGTGTTCACTTATAAACCTGTTGATCCATTGACGTAACAACTTTAGATCACGTGACATTTCACCTGAATCTCTTCTCTGCATAGCATCAATCAATAAAACAAAAAATTATCAACAATTCTGATACAACTGAAATATGAGCAGACTTCTAACTGAGCAATACAAATAAATTTCCTCAATGACTTGTTGATGGAACGAATGATTTTAAGATATTTCTTCGATGATTGATTGATTGGAATAAGTTGAGTCATCGATTTATTGACAAACCTGTGCAGTGATTTTGTTGAGAGTAAAAGAGCTGTGGTTATCCTCCTGTCTCAACGAGATGTCGCTGTATATAAAACATGTGCTAGTTCTGTCCATAGCCGGCGTTCTATCCCCCACGTCTACGAACAGAACTACACACACAACATTGAACACAAAGTAATTCTGCGCATATGCAATACTGAACCAGGAATGTAACACTATGTTGTTGTGCACGACAATTTACCGTAAAATAATGTAATACAATGTAATACAAAGCTATCGAATGTAATGCAATACAACTCAAGCTAATGATGTGTTATGAAGAAACGTGGAAATTACATAAAAACCTTTTTCAATTTCACAAACAATACTGTCTGAGATGTTCTGGCTGGGATTCGAATAGATCACCACTTGCTTCAGAGGAAAATGTACTATTCTATCCAATTACTTATTAATTCTCTACATAGCTTTCCTGAGCAATAATTCTCAACAAATAATAATAATAATAATAATAATAATAATAATATTAAAATAAATAAAATAAAAATAACAATAACAAAATTTTAAAAAATTAAAAATAATAATAGTAATAATAATATTCGCAGTAATTCGTTTATCTTGCTATCGATAGAAATGCTACAGGTTGATAGCTCACCTATGAGCAGATCGCAGTACTTTGCTCTGAGAGTGTGAGGAAGAACATCAGTTGTTACAGCGCTGTAAGCTTCCATCCACGTCAAGTATCTCATCTCTCGCGTTATCACACCTATAGCAAACTCGTTCCTTCCCTACACAAGCAGTCATGCGCCAATGACATCAGTGCAGGGGTAGTGGTTTAATATACAAGTAAGGTTACACACAAGTTAAATGTTACCCAAGTGAAATGATGCACAAGTGAAATGATGCACAAGTTAAATGATGCACAAGTTAAATGATGCACAAGTTAAATGATGCACAACTGAAAAGATGGACAGATGAAAGGAAGCAGAAGTGCACACATGGCTTCAGAAGTTGATTCAGGTAAGTCACTCTTTTCCAATAGACATCACTTGTGGCGATAACGAAAGGTCAAACAAATAAACTTAACACAGCTCTCTCTCCATACCTCTCTATCTATCTCTCTATCTCTCTCTCTCTCTCTCTCTCTCTCTCTCTATCTAATGTTCCGTCAAGTGGCAGGTAAAGTACATATTTCTATTCACAGTCAGCTGCCATAGTCCATAACGTTCACGCCAACGATCAAAAAGATAATCCTTTCACAGAAGATTTTGCCTCATCCACACTTGAATATGGCCTACAAGCCTGGAATAATACTACTGAGGAGGTTTCCGAATGCATTCAAAAGATCTTGCTTTGTCGGCTCTTAAGACACGTTCCGGTTACGATAGGTCTATTATCGACTGACCCGAACACAAAACGGAAAATATCACATACAAGAAACATATTGGGAGAGAATAAGAGAGAGAGAGAGAGAGAGAGACAACATACAAAAGCAAGAGCCCTGTAGAGATCAAGCTGATGTTGATAGAAGAGAACTCTGTCACTTCCATACTTGCCTCCGTCCTTCTGCAGCAAAACATGTAATTATGTGCTTATGTCAGTAGCTGAGCAATCCAACAGAACTCAACAGAAGATTCAGCCTCACTGACACATCAGCGAGTACTTATCACCCACACGTAGGTGAGCCGTTGATGTGCTAACAACCCAACCCCTGAGCGCTTAACCACTGATCAGGTTGTAACAAGAGATAGATTTCAACCACTCATTCCTTTATTGAAATCTCTTGCTATCGTTGCGCTTGGACAAGTGTGAAGTAGAGCAGATGTTAACTGACAGTGTTGTAAGAGGCGACTAGAAATGTCCACTAGGGAACATCTCAAAAGCTAATTATGTCCAAGACTCTATTTTGAGTTTGTTTTTATTATGAGACTAACACGTTGATCGATGGATTGCTCAATACTAAGCAGAGGTATAGAAATCATGTGCCTTGACCTCAGTTATATATATATATATATATATATATATATATATATATATATATATATATATATACATGTATATATATAAATATATATTATCAGGTATAAGATAGAAAGGCACCATAGAGATAGAGGTAATAGGTATATTGAATGTATAGAAAGAGAGAATGTGATAGAGAGAAAGAGAGAGTGAGACAGAGAGAGACATACATCTAGAAAGACATGCAGAGGAACCCAGTCTCCACCACTGTTGGTAGAGATGTGAATGTCGTTGTTGTCCACACCCAGTGTTGAACCCATCTCTGTTATGAACAGTCCATTCTGCTCAACACACAGGAAATATTCCACAATTCTCTTAATATTTCTCAACAGACTGGACAAACTGTAAAGATATCAACATCAAATGAGCATAGCAGACCAGCGCATGTAGAGCAGAGGTCTTAAACTATACCAAGGTCTTAAACAATATCAAGGTCCTAAATAATGCCAAGGTCTTAAACTATACCAAGGCCTTGAACAATATCAAGGCCTTAAACAATACCAAGGTCTTAAACTATACCAAGGTCTACATAGGGGTCTATCTGAACAGTTAAATTTGACCGTGTATGCCCATACACGGTCAGTTTTATCAGCAGATATATTTGACCGTGTGTGGCCAAAATATCTGTTAAGATTTCAGATCTGAACAGATAAATTTGACCGTGTGTGGACGTTCAAAATTATCTGATCAGATATATGTCAGTTAAATTTGACCGTGTGTGGGCTCCGTCAAATTGATCTGAACAGATATCAGCTCAGATAAATTTTATCGTGTATGGACACTTTAATGATATGAATTGAGAGTAGTCTGAATTTTATAGGATCTGGTTCATACCGGTCTCTGGATTTAATGAGAACTGGTTCATACCATTATCTGGATTTAATGAGAACCGGTTCATACCGGTCTCTGGATTTAATGAGAACCGGTTCATACCGGTCTCTGGGTTTAATGAGAACCGGTTCATACCAGTCTCTGGATTTAATGAGAACTGGTTCATACCATTCTCTGAATTTAATGAGAACTGGTTCATGCCAGTCTCTGGATTTAATGAGAACTGGTTCATACCAGTCTCTGGATTTAATGAGAACTGGTTCATACCAGTCTCTGGGTGTAATGAGAACTGGTTCATACCGGTCTCTGGCGCAGCAGGCTCTCTGTGATGAATGTCTGATTGTCAGGAATCGACACACCGTTACATACACACAGCACACTGAGCAGATCCAAGTAACAGTAGCTCTACACACAGCAACAAAATCATGAGTCAGCATCCATGACAACATTTAACATTATAAGAGTCAAAGCCAAGCGTATAAGAGTGAATTAAATAGCCCAACCTAACATCCCATACTTGATCAAAGTTGTGCTATATGAAGAGTTGTTAGATGTAAATTACCCACGTATAGAGAGGAAAGCCTTCATCATAACATTAGGCATAAATGTTACAAAAGTTATATATTTTTAACTTTAACTGTTATAACTGTTAACTTATAGTACATATTAGAATATCTGAAATATTTAGTGCATTACAAAATATATGTACCCAGTTTATTACAAATTATTTGTGCCAGCCATTGGGCAAAGAATACTACAGAGAGAGAGAGAGAGAGAGAGAGAGAGAGAGAGAGAGAGAGAGAGAGAGAAAGTACAAAATGAGAGACTATAGATTTCGAGGTGCATTTAAAATACTGCTTACTGCATATATTTGCTTAAATCACGCACCATGACGACATTTAATTACTGTGTCTTATATTAATTTTGGGCCTACTCTGATTAAGAAGAAATTGTTTGAAGCAAACAAAAATAATTATGTCGAAATCTTTGCAAGTCGCAGTGTAGGCTTAGAGACAATTAAAGTCTACAAAACTTAAGGTCTAACCTTGCCTGCTTTAACGAGCTGAACAAATCTTTCTATTTGATCAGATGTGATCCTGTCTAGAATTCTTCTGTTGCCCCTGATCAATTCCACCAGCATCTGAGCTACCTTAACCTCCAGGTTACCCTACACCAGTTACCATACACACAACTGATCAACCTTAACCTCCAGGTTACCCTACACCAGTTACCATACACACAACTACTCAATCTTGACCTCCAGGTTAACCTACACCAGTTACTATACATACAACTGATCCTACAGGTTACCCTACACAAGTTACCATACACACAACTGATCTACCGTAACCTCCAGGTTACCCTACACATCCATATGTACATATCAACTCAAAAGAGTTAAAGTCTAAACTAAAAGCAGTAATCTATAGCAACAGTAATTCATCGGCCTGACCTCTACATATTTATTTCGTACCTTAGCGACGAATTGGTTTTGGAAGAAATCGAGATATCTAAGGAAGTAGAATTTATTTCTCCTGCTGGGCCCCACGAGATATGTGTGCAGAACTCCAAAGCACTGGCTGAAGATCTTCTTCATTGACTCATCATCTTCTTTCAGAGGAAACTTCAACAGCTGAACCAGCTTATCTACCACCTGAAACACACGTGCACTAAGTTCATCTCTCTGAAGATCTACCAGTGTGTGAAAGACTAATATTTTATGATAAATCTACCTGTATAATATTCAGAACTTGAAAGAATGCAGTGAAGTTGAAAGTTTGCTTTATAAATAAACAAAGAGGCATCTGGTTCAAACCTTAAGGAACCTTCTCTGACCGTACTTGTTTGATTTGGGAACAATTGGACTTAGCTTTTATATTTTTTTATGTTCCACTTAATTATCCGCAATAATCTAAGTCATAATTCAACCTATGATTGTGTGCTAGTTGCAAATAAACATCAAGTTTTAATAAGCCTATAGAGCAATATACTTTAGTTCATAGACCAAACATCGTTTACATAAACTGGATGAACTAAAAGCCATATTTAAATATACTCATCGCGATATTTCCTAGTAATCACTCTCATTATTACCAACTGATAGTTCATAAACTATTGATGCGGTAGAAGTTAATTTGAATACAACATTATTTAAGATTAATGCTGTCATTTAACTGACAGCAGAAGATGTCTGCAGTTATTTGCTGAGTCATTGTTTTCCTTGCAGACTCTACTGTAGGATCTCTCTAAGTGAAAGGATTCAGTTAATTGCTTCATTGAGAAATCTCAGTAACCAGAGTTCAGGATTAGATTCTAATCTCATCAACACGTCTACATTGTATTAGACGAGAAACTATCAAGTCTTACCTGCAAGTTCCTCAACAACTTCTGACGACTCTTGACAGTGCTGCCCAGTACAAACAAAAACTTCTTGAGTTCTTTCAAAGCCTGAGCACAACACAAAAACCGTATAAACAATTACCACATCACTCACCACATTACTTACAATTATCTAAAAAAAACCACACCAAAAACAACTAACCACATCATGCACACTTACCACAACTCTCACCACATCACCTACATTGCCATACCATCGACAACATTACATTAAATTGACACAACATAACTATTAAAATGAATATATAAAGTTTAGCTTACTGTATGATTCCTTATTAGATGGGATAATGTCAAAGCCTGTTTGGTTGGGATTCAATCCTATGACTTACAGCTCGCTGTTAATTCAGTCATCCAATGGGCACAACCATATCTGCATTTGAAGGGCTACCAAAGTGCTTATGAATTTCACTAGATTTGAAATCTAGGGAAAACCTACCTTTTACAGTTATAAAAATATATCTTAGTAAAATAAAATAGTTACAAATTGAACCTAATTTGATCAATGTCAAATCAACTAAAATAAACAATTTTTCTCATCTATAACTCAATAGTTTAAAAAAATTTACAGTAACTTAAAAATTAAAAAAACATTTTTTGTAGAATCCAAAAGAACCATTGTAAAAGCCGAGCAGTAGTTATTTATATAACATTTATACCAACTGACACAAAGTAGTAGTTATTTCTATAACACTAATATAGCCTGACACACATCAGTAGTTACTTCTATAACATTAATATCACCTGACACGCAGAAGTAGTATTTCTATTACATTAACATCGCCTGACACAAAGCAGTAGTTATTTCTAACCTGACACACAGCCTCAGCTCTGTTGTTGTCAAAAGTCTTTCCCTCTTCTCTCTATCAACAACATCACAACATTTTATCATTAATGCTGTATTGGAAAAGATCAGCACAACAAAACACTCTAGGAAACATCTGGTGATTTAAGAGAAACATAATATCTTCTATCGTTAGCTATATACGTCACATGTTTAAAAAGTAACATATTTTATGAAGTGAAGGGAATATACCTGCACTCGACATCCGCATCGATGATGAAGACAATATTGTCAGGCTATGAATATCTAGTAGACAACCCTGGAGCACTAGCTGAGAGCCTCGGCTAGCTACAAGCCTAGCCTAGTGAAATCCCAGACTATAACTGTTAAACCAGGCTATATAACAGCTTAGGCTACCAGAGAGCAAAAGGCTAGCTAAGAGCTTAGGCTAACAGAGAGCACATGCTAGCAGAGAGCCCAGGCTAGCTGAGGGTCAAAGTAAGCTGACAGTTCAGCAAGCAATGAAGCAGACATATCAGTGGACTCACATCTCGTATAAGATTCTGTAGGAAGTGTACGCTGCCCATGACGTAGTTGAAGTCCCTGAGAAGAGCTGGACTGACTCTCTGCAGGGTGTAGGCGTCTGAGAACAGCTGCACTGCGCTCGTACTTATCTGTCCAACAATACAACAGTGGAGTGTGCGACAACACGTAGAGCTGGCAGTCGTAGAAACGACAATATTACAACCAAATCTGACACAAGAACGTTTCACCTCAGGGTGATACAACACAGAAGATTTCATTTTATTTTGTATATTTATAATTTAAACTCAGTTTACATTTTACTTATATTAAATTTCCTTATTATAGATTTATATAATTCAAAAAAAATACTATTCTTGACTCAATGATTCGTTCATAAATAGCGTTGTGAATAGATATCATGATTTGTCTTGAAAAATTAATTTAACTGTTGCTCGTGATATGATGAAAATCTAGTTAGTAGTGATAATAGTATGTGTTTTTAAGATACTGCCTTATGGTCATTGTACTCCGCAGGTTCATGATGGTTCTGATGGTTCAATTAGTTTCATGTTAACAAATTTTCAAACTATTTTGGTTTGCAGAAAATTCAATCTCCTATCAACCAGTTTTCTGTACTGGTTTAACTGGAGTAGCAAGTTTCGATACAGTGCTACTAAATTGCAGATTAAGATTTAATTTCTGTGCAATTGAAAGTCTTAATTTGTTGAGTGTTTATTTAACATAGTTATAAATTACTAATGGAATTCCAAATTCTCCAAGCTAGTTATCCAATTTCTCCTTTGATATTTCTATTACATTTTCTAGCAGTTTTAGTAGTAAGTTGCTTGTTTCTTTTCGTGTGCTTTTTGTTTCTTTCTGTATGCTGCATGAGCTGTTATGCATTAGTTAAACTAATAACTAAAATATTAATAGTGCAAGCAAACCTTCCTCAGACCCTTGCTGCCCATGCAGAGGTCAAGCACTGAACTCGACTCCCCGAGATCCTTCAGGTTCTGTCTCTCGTAGACGTCATCTGTGCGCACAACAACAACTGATCAATCGACTCATAATCATAGACTGTAGTCACTCACAATAAGTGCAGCACTGAATCTTACCTCATAAAGACGAGTCTATATCGATCCAGTGGAAATAGCAAGTCAACAGAGAGATAGAGATCAGATAGAGTATTTAGATGGATGACAACCTTGGAAGACAATGTGTTGAGAGGTTGGACTAAAACCTCAAAGTATTGGAAGGTTATTCTTAATCTATACTTACCGACTGCAACGTACAACACTCAGTGTACCAAGGCATCGATTATAATTATTAATAACCATTGAAAGAAAGAAATGTTGAAAGACTATAAAGTCCGCAAATTAAGCAAAGAAACTATAGCACAGGTTACGTTATCGGTCGCCTGTGTAAACAGAAGGGAATAAAGTAAACAAAGGATTGTAAGAGCTGAGCGATATCCTGACCTCTATCAGCGTGCAGCCAGTGGCCAGTGAGGACGTGTTCTATGCGTGTGTGACTGTTATACACCACCTCATCACTCTCCTGTTACACAAACATGCACAAACATGCAAAAATATGCACTATTAATATTTATACATGTTTGTGCATGTTTATGCATGTGTGTACATGCATAAATATGCACAAACATGTATAAACATGCACAAACATGCATAAACATGCACAAAACAAGCATAAACATGCACAAGCAAACATAAACACACATACACACATACAGGTAAGGAATATATGATGGATAGGGTTATAATTAAGATTTACAGACTTATATCAACTCACCGGCGTCTACAATCTAAGGACTGATCTGTATCTTGAAGGTTTCTCATATGAAAGCAAAGGTTCATACGAAGAAGCACAAACAGTGGATAGAGGCGAATGTTAAATCTGGAGTGCGCTGAACATGATTGGATGCCGAACTGAAATGGGTACTAGATATGTGAAAAGAAAAGTATATTAAGTAAATCACAAAGCGTTAACTTATTGTGAAATTGTAAGCTTAAACTGGTAAATTCGCTCACTCTCTCTCTATGAGAACGGTTTATTGGCAGGTACATGGTTTATAAATCCTCCACATAAATATTTCTATGCACAACTTTTCACGTCACATCAACATACAACTAAGTTTTCAAATCGTACAGTATCCCATTCTTTCTCTAACTGCTAAATTATCCTTTAGAAATAAAACAGAGACAACTACAATTATAAGCCGGTATCAATTGATAATCTTTCATAGAACTGCAGTAGTAAACAAGTGGCGGACCTTGCTGACAGAATGAAGTCTGAAGACAGAGTTTGGATCTCTAGGGTCTGAGTGGAGAGAGACTGAGTGATCGTCTGACACATAGAGATACAGTCCTGAGGTCATGTGACGCAATCTTACATGCTGACCCCATCTCAACACATCTCCTATAACACATAAATACTGATCTTATATCAGCACATCTAATATAACACATAAATACACATAAATACTGATCTTATAGCAGCACATCTAATATAACACATAAATACACATAAATACTGATCTTAACTCAAGTCATCTACTATAACACATAAATACAAATAAATACTTATCTTATATCATCAGATCTCCTATAACACATAAATACACATAAATGCTGATCTTATATCAGTACATATCCTATAACTCATAGCCTAAATACTTAAATAATTACCTTATCTCCACATATCTCCTTATAATATAAATATACTTACATGCATCAATATCGCCTAAAGCCATTACGCAGATATAAATTTACGTTCACTCCTATTATCAGAGGATTGCTAATCAGTCTTTCTATCCGAAGTTGTAACTGATTTATATAATTACTAAAAGCATGGAAAGTAACATAAATATATTTAAAAGAAAACTGTTGAGAATCATATTAAACATAAAATGCCCATACATAATTAGAAATACGGATCTATATGACAGAACAAAAGAAAAACCATGGAGTGAACTAATAAAATTCAAAAGACTCAGTTGGATAGGACATATGCTAAGACTGGATGAAAGTGATGTCTATGATCTTGCTCAGGACCGGTATCAGTAGAGACAGAAGGTAAAAGAGGCTGCTCTGCTGTCCACAAAGTGATGTCACGCAGAGAAAAGAAGAAGAGATATAAATTTAAATTTAAATGTAATTTTTATCCTAACCTAACCCTAACCCTAACCCTAACCTAAACCTAACTCCTAACCCCTAACCCTAACCCATAAACCCAGCCCTAACCTAACCCCTAACCATAACCCTAACCCTAACCCTGATTCCTAACCCCTAACCCAAACCCCCAACCCTAACCTACCCAGCAGAATGCTCGCCTCGTGGATGATCTGCCAGTAAGTGATCGCTGACGTCGAGAACTCGAGAGAGCTCGGTCTATCCGGGTCTGACTCTCTTACCTTTAGGTGCACTACACACACATACATACACACATACATACACACACACACATACATACACACACACATACACACACATACATACGTACACACGTACACACACACATACACACGTGCACACATACATTAGGATCTAAGTCTCTTACCCTCATGTGCACTACACACACATACATACACATACATACATACCTACATACATACATACATATATACATACATACATACATACATACATACATACATACATGCATACATACATACATGTATATACACAAACACAATGTGACACAAATTGAGCACCACAGTTCTAGGTAAGTGTGGAACTTATGCTTTAAGTGCACTACTGAAGAAGGCTTAAACCTTACGTGCACATACCATATAAAGGAATACACACGCACATCATAAGAAGATTTTAAAAGTTGGCTACGTGTAGGATTAAAGAGCGCGGTGACAGTGAGAGACAGTGATAGAGAGGGAGAGAGAGAGAGAGAGAAAGAGATAGAGAGAGAGAGACAGAACGAGGAATTAATCTCACCCCCTTCCAGTAGATCTTCATAGATAACCCCCTCAGCGACTAAATTAGCCTCGAGAACTTTATGACACAGTCTCACCACGGCGCCACCCTAAAAACATGCGACAATAGAGCATATATCCTGTCATCTGTCGAATGACAATGATTATCATTTATTAACTAGAAACAAAACTTCTGAGAGAAAGAGAAAGAATGTGACTCATAGAGAGAATGATAAGGAATGGAACTCACAGAGAGAAGGATAAGGAATGGAACTCACAGAGAGAAGGATAAGTAATGGGACACACAGAGAGAAGGATATGGAATGGAACTCACAGAGAGAAGGATAAGGAATGGAACCCATAGATAGGAAGTAGGATAAGGAATGGGACTCACAGAGAGAGTATCGTCGCTGGGTCGAGGTCTGTAGTAGCGAGAGACTGTGAACCCGGTGAAGTCAACTCCAAGATTAAGTTCTGATCTGTATCACAACAACAACAACAACAGAGTGCAGCAGCAAGAACAACAACAACAACCACTACCAACAACAACAAGATCAACAGCAACATGCTGTCACTGCACTGTTATCATTTATCATTTACTTGTTTAAGTGAGATGTAAGGAAGGCTGATAAGTAAGAAGACACCCATGATGATGGAGGTCCATGTGATAAGGAAGAACTCACCCGTGATGATGGAGCTCTATGTGATAAGGAAGGTTGATAAGGAAGAACTCACCCGTGATGATGAAGGTCTATGTGATAAGGAAGACTGGCGTGGAAGAATTGTCCTGCGCACTTGACGCTCTCGAAGACGATTTGATCCTGGAACTGAACTGGTTCTCGCTCAGCCTTGACTCTGTAGCGAGGCAAAATCCTGAACTGAGCTTGTTTTCCGTTGCTCTCGTCCAGGTAAATCTAATATAAAACCAATCAGCAGGCTTATCATTCTAATACATCGATACATTAATCGATTTATAAAACTAAACTAAACGAATAGGCGCACCACTCATCCATTATCTAAATAACAACAACATCGCACACATCAATCAGCAGCTGTGATAGAACACCGCTCTGTTAGTAAAACCTATTGAATGCTCTAATAACATACTGTGTCTGTTTAAATAGTTGACTGACTGCCTGACTGATTAACTGATTGACTGACTGACTGACTGATTGACTGATTGACTGACTTGACTGACTGACTTACTGACTGACTGACTGACTGACTGACTGACTGACTGACTGATTGACCGATCGACTTATCGACAGATGGCTGATCAAATGTATTGTTTGATTGAGTGATTGATTGATCACTGAATTGGTTGAGTGATTGATGGTGACTCACGGTTAGGTTGTTCTTGTCTCTGGAACTTGTACCGGTTGTGCTCGTGTGGATGAACTTACCCGTCAATGAATGGCGCAGCTGTGACAACAACAACAACAACATCAAATAGCAACATCAGCAGTGAAAGCAACAATAGCGAGCTAACACCAATATCAGTAGATAATAGCAGCAGTTGTTAAGTCTACAACAAAGGAGTCGTCATTGGCACTGTAAGCATTGTAGTGACAGTGACAGTTGTAAGACAGGAAGTTAATGAGAGACTACAAAGAAGTGAATCCACAATCTTTGGAGCAGTGTTTGGTGACCAACGCATACACTGCTATAAAGATTGCGAAGATTACTCTAAAGATCGCAAGTATTACTCCAAAGATCGCAAAGATAATTCTAAAGATCGCAAAGATTACTCTAAAGATCGCAAAGATTACTCTGAAGATAGCAAATATTACTCTATAGATTGCAAGTATTACTCTGAAGATTGCAAAGATTACTCTGAAGATCGCAAAGATTACTCTAAGGGTTACAAAGATTGCTCTACCTCAAGGAGAGGTAGAGTAAGTTGGGGTAGAGTAGGGAGAGGGGGAGTATTGAGGGAAGGAGTACGGAGGGGCGGGGTAAAGAGGGGCGTGGTAAAGAGGGGCGGAGTAAGGAGGGGCGTGATAAAGAGGAAGGTGTTTAACTCTGAACCTGGACGATGTCTCCATAGCAGACTCTCTTGCCCTCCAGTCTCCTCTGCTCGTCCAAGTTGTCGTCAGTCTCGGCGTCTGCACAGGCCTGCGATCATTAGACAAATGTCACATTAGATATTTAAATCTTCGCGCTGTATTATTGTAAGGTGTATGGAATAGAAATCCGGAAAAAACTTTGAATTAAAGTCAACAAATATTAACTGTTGTTTGCGTTCAATTAAAAATAGAAAAGTAAAAGGTTGACATTTAATGAGTTTAGAGAGTAAGTACAATTAAGGAGCTGACAGGGGAGCGAGCACCTTGGCCTCGGCGAGTAGAGCCTTGAGCTCCTGGTTGTCTGCATCACGCTGAGCTACCTCAGCGATCTTCTTGTACTTCTTGTTCAGCTTGTAGCGGTTCAGAAGCACAACTTGATACGTCACCTCTACACACACAAACCTTCTGCACTGTAAGCGTCACAGTTATAATGAGAGAAACACAGATACTAGAGAGATAACTAGAGACGTTATGGGCGTGTGTGTATGAGACTATGTGCGTGTGTGTGAGAAAGAGAGCGAGAGAGAGAGAGAGAGAGAGAGAGAGAGGGAGAGAGATAGAGGGAGAGAGAGAGAATTAGAAAGAGGGAGAGAGAGAAAAAATAGCGCATTCACGTCATGCTGTATGTCTAGAGAGAGAACAGTGACGACGGTATCGCTGATGTGTCAAGTGCAGATCTTACGACTTTCATCTAATCCTGTCTTTCATCTCACACATACAAGATCTCTTCTCGCTTCTTCTCTCTTCTAAACTCTTTTTATCTCTTCTCTTCTTCTCTATTAAGCTTCGCTATTTTCTCTCTCTCTCTCTCTATCTTTCTCTCTCTCCCCCTATTTTTCTCATTTTATCCATATGCTATGTGATATGTGAGTAGTAGTTCAGTTATGTGATCTATGTGTTCTAGACCAGTCACATGATCTATGTGTTCTAGAACAGTCACATGATTTATGTGTTCTAGACCAGTCACATGATTTATATGTTCTAGACCAGTCACATGATTTATGTGTTCTAAATCAGTTACATGATTTATGTGTTCTAAACCAGTCATATGATCCGTGTGCTTTAGATAAGACTAAGGCCAAGCTTAACGTCAGTTTCCTGCTCGAATAGCAAGTAAGTCACATGATCTATGTGTTCTAGATCATGAATGTTATCAATGAGAAACATCTCATTCACATAGTCTATGTGTTCTAAACCAGTCATGTGATCTATGTGTTCTACATCAGCCACATGATCCACTCATGGTAGACGCTTCACATGATCTATGTATTTTAGATCAGTCATATGATTCATTCATTCTAGACGCTTCACATGATCTATGTGTTTTGGAGCACTATATCTCTGCAACACATTCACTTGATGGAACGATTATGCAAATAAGCGAAGCTGAACAAGTGGCTTCCATTAACTCCATTAGTGGACTCACTGTGAACATGTCAAAACTCTTGATTCGTGACTGTCACTGATCATATGCACGGGGCTTCCCTTTACTTCAATTCCTTGCGCCTCTCTTGTGTCAGATGTTTCGTTATTGACCCAATTCTTGGTTACATTGAGAAGTCACACCAGCAGGTAATGGTAATGTTACATTGTGTTTTCTTCTAACAAATTTAAAAACTCAGAGGCGCAAATAAATTCTACAATAAAAATGAAACGATGAAGAACTGAATAAAGAACAACGAGAGTTATTGAACAATAGAAGTGCATCATAATGCCTATAACAATAGAAGTGCATCATAATGCTTGTAACAATGGAAGTGCATCATAAAACTTGTACTCTAAACATACTCCTGTGTATATTTCTTACCCTGCGGATCGACGATCTTATCTGGACTCTCCTTTGACTGATTGGACAGTATGTAAACCTGGTTGAACCCCTCACTACAAACATAACCATATAAACCTGGTTAAACCCCTCACTACAAACATAACCATATAAACCTGGTTAAACTCCTAATTTTCAAACAGTAGCATATAAATACATTCTGGTTATTCAGATATAAACAAGTTTACATTAAATTAGGCGAGCTTGGGTTGAGCTGGTTCGCTCATTTGATGTGAAGTTAAAGAGTTCGTTAGAGATGAACCTGAAGTGTTTGTACCAAAGTCGCTAGTTTATACTTCAATGTTTTTACAGTAGATGAACTGTGAATAATGTTCAGAGAATAGTTTTGTGGTCTTCCAGTAAAATAAATGAATAAATGGCTTGATTCAAATACTGCATAATTTTATTCTTAATAGACAAGATTTTTGCTAAGATCAAATTAAATGACTTTTTTTATCTTTTATCAATCTTCTCGTGTTGCATAGGTCTATACAGTATGTAACGGTATAACTAAATATTTATCGCCGAATATCCATTAACAAGATGCTTATAAACAAATTCTTAAACAAATTCTTATTGCCAAATAGTGACCAATGCTTATAGACAAATATGTAGAGAAAAAATGAACACTTATAGATAAATACTTATTTTATGAACAGATACACAGTGCTTTAATTTAGAGTAAATATATCAAGTAGAACAGCCGACAGCATTAAGTGTCGAGTTTACTTTACAAGACCTAGTAGAAGTCTAGTAGAAGTCTAGTAGAAGTCTAGTCGAAGTCTAGTCGAAGTCTAGAAGAAGTCTAGAAGAAATCTAGTAGAAGTCTAGTAGAAGTCTAGTAGAAGTCTAGTAGAAGTCTAGTAGAAGTCTAATAGAAGTCTAGTAGAAGTCTAGTAGAAGTCTAGTAGACGTCTAGTAGAAGTCTAGTAGAAGTCTAGTAGAAGTCTAGTAGAAGTCTAGTAGAAGTATAGTAGAAGTCTAGTAGAAGTCTAGTAGAAGTATAGTGGAAGTCTAGTAGAAGTCTAGTAGAAGTCTAGTAGAAGACTAGTAGAAGTATAGTGGAAGACTCGATATTACCTTGACTGCCATGAGGCAAGAAACCCCTGAGTGGCATCGCTGTAGAGGTTCACGTAGTCCCCCACACACAGGAACTCACTGTTCATCTCTCGTTCCTCACAACACTCGCTGCATTGTCAGTCAGCCTATCCGAATGTTTAGTCCCAATCCGCTACAGTCCGGTGATCTGATGATTTCAACAACTAGGATCCACGTGATAAACTGTTTACTCCTTGTGAGGTCAACACTAGTCGAGTTTATCTCAGTGTAATTTAGCTTACAATCAATTTACTGAGCAAATAAATTCTAATAAAAGTAAATAATTCTAATAAAATCATTGAACAATTTTTTAATTTTAATAAAATTATGTAACACCAACAATAAAATTTAAAAATCTACCAAAATCACGATTGGATCATTAAATAGCCTATAACATTCCTTTTTATATACCATTATTCTTGGGGATTCTGCTTAGGTATAGTTTACTAAAATAGGTAATTGAGGAAAGAGTATAAGGAAAGAAAGTTAGAGGGAAAAATAGACTTTGGATGCTGGATGATTTGATAACTAATTCATATGTTAATTGATTAGAAAAGAAAAGCAGATGATAGAAATATGTGGAGTAGGCCTAGTTATAATCCATGGACCTGCTTGTTACCAGTGCACTAAGATAAATATACTTCGATATAGGCCTACGTCAACAATCCTTAATCCAGCATGTGAAGTCACCAAGTAAAGTTTTGCAAGATACGGAAGAATATTAGAAAACTATACGCTAGAATATTCATGTATAACGTATAAGACGAAGTTCTATATAGCGCTACACTTGTACAGGCAGCTAACGTTTATTACGTATGATACACAGCTCTACAGCGCAATGTTCGGTACTTATCAACATGCAGCTTAAGTCTAAATTCTTTGAAGACTATTGTATAGACTCTCGCATGCACGCGCAAGCCACTGTTGACAGCAGCTTAAAGTTCCTATAGTTGAGAACACGAAAACTCTGCAGAAGTTTAACGATAAACTATTTCAATTGTCCTGTAGCAACACAAGGTAAAATAATGCTTTGTTGTATTACTCCTGTGCAGGTCTGCTGTTAACTCTCGTTTAAGCAAGCAAGCAAGTCACTGCAGATCTGCTTGAGTCGCTACTCAGCCGCTGCTTTGTTTAAAGTCGAGACTCATTCGAATGTTTCTTCATCGCGATTACGTAATTGTTAATAAATGCTTCAAGGCCTCCCTCAAGCCACACCAACAGATCTATGTTTTCTCTAGGCCACGCCTACAGAAATTCTCGGCATGATGTCTAAGAGACTGTCGATTGTATGATAGAAATTCTTAAATGATTTAAATTAAAAGAAGTTTAGAGTAAAAGTTATTTGCTCATCCCAATCCAACATATTATGTCAACATTGAACTAGATGTACTTGTATAGATCTGATCATTCTGTCAATTACCATACACTCATTATTTAATTGTTGTGCATCTTATTCATGGGTATTGGTTGTGTATAATTACGTAATTGCTATCTATGTGCAGTGAATGTGTAATTGTTGTTCATATATATTGGTTACACACATTAAATTGTTATGCATGCGTGCTTGTTGTGGACTAGATTGAATTTTTTACAATTAAAAACTTGAAGAGAGAAGAAGCCCTCTAGTGGCGACATAACGTCAGTATATCACCTCGCGCCATTGTAGCAACGAGAGAGAGAGAGAGAGAGAGAGAGAAAGAGCGAGAGAGAGAGAGAGAGAGGGAGAGAGAGAGAAAGTTTTAGTGGAGGGTAAAGTGAGAGAGGGTTCATCGAATCAGCCTTGGTCTCGCAGGCTCTTGATATGAAGACTGATTCAAGGGACCACCACAAGCACTGAATGATCTTGTGCTTAACCCAGTGCATGTACAGTCAGTGGCATACTGAACAATACAGGCCTATAAAGTGAAATAACTGAACAATGCAGGCCTATAAAGTGTAATAGAATTTTCAAAGGTGTTAAACTGTTAATTGACATAGAACTAGCTGCAGGTTTAATGCGCCACATTGTGAACTCCTGTTGTAAGACGAGCGCTTTTAGGAGTTCGGCTTATGCAACAGCTAATTCTTATTACTAACTATTTGTTTAGTGTATTTATTTAAGTTTTAAAAAGCTAAATCTAAGGTTAACGTCAGTTTCCTCACTCGAAAGCGATGTCAGTGACGGGCGAGCCCAGGATTGAACTCGCACATACTGATCCGCGGTCGAGTATGCTGTATTTGGCGTGTATTTATGACATCAATAAAAAATAGAATGGTTGAAGCATAAAAAATTCTCGTCACGAGGAAGTCATCACTTACGACACACGCCTGCAGTGGCTTGTAAACTTTCAATGATTGATGTTGATCTTTAATGTTTTTTTATGTAAAGTGTCTAACTTCTCCCTCCTCTGTCACAAAGTAGCGTGTCTAATTTTTCTCTCCTATGTCACAAAGTAACGTGTCTAATTTCTCCCACATATGTCACAAAATAATGTGTCTAATTTTTCTCTTCTATGTCACAAAGAAACGTGTCTAATTTCTCTCTCCTGTGTCACAAAGTAACGTGTCTAATTTCTCTCTCCTGTATCACAAGGGTAACGTGTCTCAAGTCAAGACTTGTGACTTGTCGCTCTACATGTAAAGTGCCTCCATCTGTCGTCACTCTGTTTGCTCGGTTTTATCGTCTCACCGCCAATACATACCAGCCAACATTTGTCTCAAGAACACTTACACGCCTGCTCCTAGACCCACTGTACTGTTAGGCAAAAACTTTAATGGAATTATAATTGTAATTTATGTGTGACTAAATAATCGCCAGTTTTCCGGGTATGTGTGTGTGCGTGTCTGTTGGCTCGTATGTGTGTGCTTGTGTATCTGCCTGTGTGTGTGTGTGTGTGTGTGTGTGTGTGTCTGTGTCTGTGTTCATGTAGACTATCGTGTGTAATGTGACTGTATAGTTTTGTGCACTGTCGCACACATTATATGTTTATTCATTTTTTTGTTTATTTGTTTAATGTAATTATTTGTTAATTAATTCTCTAAGTGTCAGATTATGTGACATCTCAGGCCACGATGAACATGTAGATACGTGCATGTTGTGAGTGACTGCTCAAGAAGATTTATAATAGAAGTGAGAAGAGTTATGCCTAGCCTGTGTGTAGGTAATCTGGGATCAGCTCCGGTCACATGTGACTCATTCAGAATCGAAATGAACGAGTGACGAATATGAGCCAGAGACCCGTGTGTCTTAAATTTTACTCGTAGTTATAAATCTTCTTCAGCAATCACTCACAACATGCACGTATCTACTATGTGCTTCATGGCTTGAGACAATGATTTCGGTTCTGAAACAAAGCGATATTAAGATAAAGAGATGAATTGAAGAGATGAATTTTTAGCAGCTAAACAATAGCTCTAATATCAGAAGCTGACTAACTGGTAAAGATAAAGAATGAGAAAATAAAGCAGAGAGTGTGACACTCACACACAACTGCTAGAGAGAGACAGAGAGAGAGAGAGAGAGAGACAGAGAGAGAGAGAGAGAGAGAGGGAGAGGGAGAGAAAGAGAGACAGAGAGAGAGGGAGAGGAAGAGTGGGAGAGGTTAAGGTGAGATAGAGGGGTCTTATTACGACTTTGAGCTCTACAGGAGATAAACCGAATAGAGTTTAATTAATTATGCATTAGAATGGCGAAACTACATCCACACAACAAGAGTGAAAGACAGAGAGAGATGGAGAGAGAGAGAAATAGGTAGATAGAGAGAGAGAGAGAGAGAGAGAGAGGAACAGAGGGAGAGAGAATTACTGAGAGAGAGAGAGAGAGACAGAGACATAGAGAGAGAGACAGAGAGAGAGAGAAATAATGATAGTGTTTTTGCTGTTATTATGGTTATTATTGTTGTTGTTATTATTGTTACTTTTGTTTCACTAATGATGTTGATGTTGTGGTTATAGTTGTTGTGATTGCAGTGGTTGTTAATTTGTTGTAGTTGTTGTTGTGGTTGTGGTTGCTGTGTTGTTGTTGTCGTTGTTGTGGTTGTTATGTCTGTTGTGGTTTTTGCGGTTGTTGTGGTTGTGGTTGTTGTGCTGTTATTGTTGTTGTTATCGTGGCTGCTCACTCACAGCCGTCGTGTTTCCATAGCAACAATTTGGAAGAAAATTATCGTGCGATGCAGAAGAGAGAGAGAGAGAGAGAGAGAAAGAGAGAGAGAGAGAGAGAGAGACGGAGAGAGAGAGAGAGAGAGAGAGCGAGAGGTCCACACATGGACTCTAGTTAGCAGTAAGAGGTTCAGTGGAGCAGAGCAATGTGACGATGTGTGTGGAATTGTTAACGTAATTCATCGTTAAATAGCAAGCATTAAAACCTTTACTAGTAATGTAATTAACATTTAATTTATGGTCTATAATCTTAAATATACTCTCATTTGAAAGAGTAGGTTGATATAGAAACAATCTAGGCATACATGTACTTCGTGGATATGATTCGAGTGAACATGTTTTCACGCAGTCGCGGAATAGTATGTTATGTGTCCGTATACATGACACTGCACATGTAAAGAGCTGGTAAAGCTAATGTTAACGTCAGTTTCCTCACTCGAAAGGGATGTCAGTGACGGGCGAGTCCAGGATTTCAACTCCGCGCATACTGGTCCGGTGTTAAATACACAATGTATAGTACACATTGCGTATTTGTCGTGGAGTCTTTTATAGTCCATCACCCGTTCAATTCTACTGTAAATAATTCTTACTATGACATCTTGATGTCCCTTACATGGCCTTGTGGCGAGGAACCGGACGTTAACTTCTTATTTATTGATTTTATAGTAATAGTTATAATTATTATATTATTAAATGCAACATACAAGTAAAATTATAGGAGACTGATGATTAATGAATGGAGAGGTAATGCTTGGGCCATGGATTATCATATGCAATATATAGGAACATGTATATATATATATATATATATATATATATATATATATATATATATATATATATATATATATATATATATATATATATATATATATATATATATATATATAATTATATATATCCATATATATATATATATATATAATATATAGATATATAATTATATATATATATATCTATACTATATATATATATATATATATATATATATATATATATATATATATATATCTTAGTGCACTGTCAATTGGCAGGTCCCTTCCTCTACTTCTGCCATATTTTCTCTTCATATCAACATATGAATTAGTTACCAAATCATCCATCAACTTATCCTAATAATCAGTTTGGTTGATCAAATCGTCCAGCATCTCATTCTAATGATCAACTTGGTTAATAAAATCATCCTTACAATCCTAATCATCAATCTACAAGCAATGATTTGCTGAACCAGGAATGATTTAATCAATCAGAAATGATTTAATCAGTGAGAAATGATTTAATCGAGCAGAAATGATTTAATCAACCAGAAATAATTTCATTAATCAGAAATGATTTAATCAACCAGGATTAAATCTATTGTTGAGAAGTTGTCGGTTGTGTAAAACCAAGTCTTGAACTGACAAGTTATGACTGAACCGTGTCATGTATGTATGTCATATATGACCTAATGACAGTCAGTAGTGACTGACAGTCAGATATGACATTGTATAGTGAATTTGCAACAGTAAATTTCGAATAATTTAAAAAAGAGATGACAGTGACAGAATTCTAGATCTCTGGTGTCTGGAGAGATCATGTCTACTTCTGGTTAACTCCATCCTACCCGTGACTTCCTGCAAAATAACTGGTGGTGAGTGCGAGTAAAAGAGGTCTTGAGACTGACTGTGATTAAAAGAGAATCGACATTGAGACAGAAGCGTAATGCTACATCCGGTGAAGCGAAATATCAGACGGAAGTAGAAAGATTAATGGACTGATTTCTGTCTGGTACATCGAACATCAGAAATTCTCAGTATTCCTAGAGATCCTATCTACTCTTTCTCTCTCTCTCTCTCTCTCTCTCTCTCTCTCTCTCTCTCTTCGTATTTTACCACTTTCGTAGATACTCCTGAGTAATCTAATGCAATAGATTGAAGACTCGACGATTATACAGAAAGTGTGTTGCAGGCCTCTACGCTTATACTTTCCCGTCGTGGGTTCGAATCCTAAGCCAGACACCTCACTAGTGAAGCGTTAGTTAATACATAAGCAACTTATTCACCGGACCGGCACCGCTTAGGATTTGCTTTCCTGTTGCTCAACACATGATTTCAATCGTTAGAGTGAATCCATTTGTGATGACATTCGATGAGGACGTCCCTGACATCATCCTTGTATGAGGAAATGACGTTAAACTTTAATTTTTATTATGATTATTGAGATGATTAATAATTTAATTTTTATTAACTGTTACGATTTATTGACAGTCAATTTAGTCTTTCTCATTCTTTACTGAATTTAGGGAAAAAGAAACTGTAGGGAAAATATCCATCGAAACAGAGTCATCGATGCTTGTAAGTGTTAGGAGAAGATGACTAACGTTTAAACGCCGAAATTAACTATTGCATGCACAAAACAATTAAAATTAAGTCAATAAAATGAATCTCTTTTAATAAAGAATCATAAAAATAAATGTGAACTAAATCAAAATGATTATTATATTAAATATCTCGATAGTTAAATGTTTCGATATTCTGAGCTAATTGCAGGTTTATATGCCTAATTCTATAAGTAATTGTCTTAGAACACCCTTTTTGCACAACCTAAATGCTTTTCTGGTTCCTGTTGCATTGTTGTTTGTGAAAGATTCATGTATGAGATATTATGCCAGAGATAAAGCAATAAATAAATACAATAAATTTCTGTCCATTGGGCCGATCAGAAGTGTGCTCATTGCTGAGTGAACCAGTTTACGCGCAGGAATTTGTTCCTATCAGCAGCTGCCGCAGCTCTGCGCGCAGCTACCACGCTCAGTGGTGCAGCTGATTTAAATGCTAATTGAGATGGACGACAAAATAGCCGGAAATTTTTCCTCGTCTTTCTTGCCCCCTCACATAGCACTAGGTGGGATAGACTTCAGGCGAGGGGGTGGGTGTGGAGGTAGGGACCGAGATGAGACCTCAAAGGACTTCCTCTTTCTGTCCGCTGCTTTCTCTTCCCCACATGTTTCTGTAATATACTAAGTGTACCCACGGGTACAGTACCCTATCTCAATATTATATATTCTGCTCTGAGCCCCCTCCCCCCTCACACTCCCACTAGTTGTCGTCCACTCTATAGAAGCTCCCAGATCATAACCCCTCCCCCCAGCAGTCGAGTGCACTCACAGTCGCTGTGTGTTCACTCTGTCACCCAGAGCCTTTAGGAGTCACTTCAGTGCCATAGTCCTCGAACAGCAGACCTTCGTGCTAGGTACGAGACACTGGTACGAGACACTGGTACGAGACACTGCTACGAGATACTGCTACGGGACACTGGTACGAACCTGATAGTGTCCCTGTTAGGTTATAGAACTACTGAATGAGAGAGCGAGAGAGAGACAGTGGGACAGAGAGATAAAGAGAGAAAGATGTATAAGGTGAGAGAGATACGACGAGAGGTATGTATTGAGTGGATTAAGCTTAGGGTGGAGATTCCTCCGGGATGTTTTAACTGTTGTTTTGTCTCATCAAGCAAGCAAAAATCTTGAACCCAGTACTGAAGATGATATAGAGTTATTTTGTTGCTAATTACTACAGTAAAATTGCACCAATTTTACTGTAGTAATTAGCAACAAAATACTGTTGTAACAAAAATGTCAAGCCTTGAGAGCGACATGTTGTAGTTAAGTTAAACTAGAACCCATTGACAGCTTAGATGTTTATTCTAGTATCAGAGTAGTATCTACTCTGATCCATGCGGTGTAATAACCTGCACATCTGTTGCCTCGCTGTGGACCATCCAGTCTCTATACTCTCTGATGATCTATAGCACAGCTTATCTGTGTGGAGCTGCCACAACACATGTGTGGGGTAAATAACTGTAACAATTACAATGTAGAATATGATACGACTCTTTAATTCCAAAATCACCATTGATTGTTGTAAATATAAATATTTCAGAACCACTCTTAGTGTCGTAAACGTTAATACTTCAAGATTTTTATCTAAAGTCATTAATTAATTAATTAACACGCATTATAGTGAAATGATCAACGGGCTTGTTAAGAGTCGTATCGTATTTTACATTTTAATTGTTACAGTTATTTAGCCCACACAGGTTTTGTGGCAGCTCTACACAGATAAGCTGTGCTATAGATCATCAGAGAGTATAGAGACTGGATGGTCCACAGCGAGGCAACAGATGTGCAAGTTATTACTCCGCAAGGATCAGATTAGAGACTTCTAGAATAAACATCTAAGCTGTCAGTCGGTTCTAGTTTAACGTAACTACAAGATGTCGCTCTCAAGTCATGACATTTGTAGCGTCGATATAACGATATCAACATTACCGAAATTTTTGATAAACTAAACGTTTCAAAACATAGTATGTTATAGCTTGGAACGATTTTAGTAAGTTAACAAGCTGCAGTTTAGATTGAATTAGGAAGATCAAGAGATTAATCAAGCTCTAAAGTATTTAAAAGACATTCTCATGAATACGACATGTGTTTAAAAGTTACATGTAAACAATAAAGTGAACCTAAATCTGTCTTTCTCTCTATATCTTTCTCGGAACCTCAGTTAACTGAACCTCTGTGTCTTTCTCATCCTAAGATCTCAACTAACTGAACCCCGTGTCTCTCTCGCCCTGGGATCTCATTTAACTGAACTTCTATGGCTCTCTCTCTCTATATCGGGACCTCAGCTAACTGAACCCTATGTCTCTCTCGCCCTGGGATCTCAGCTCGACTGTGGGCTTTGACTTCAGGCTCTACAGGCCTCGGAGGCCTAGCTACGTGCTGGCCACTCGCTCAGCCCGGCAGCGCAACGCCAGCTACCGCCGAGCCACTAAGAGCTCAGGGTCAGGGGGCAGCACAGGCGGGGACCAGCCTGGGCTCGACGATCAGGCTTCGGGCGAAGGGCCCCAGGAATTGACGATCAGCTCAGTGGGCGGGGCGATCACCTCAGGGGGCGGGTTCGGCTCATCGTTCAGAAAGAAGCGCAAGGAGAGCTATAGGGCTGCCTGCAACCAGAAATATATCCAAGATGAACCGCATAGGATTGCAGAAAAGCAGAAATGTATCCAGGATGAGCCGCATAGAATTGCAGACAAGCAGAAATGTAACCAGGATGAGCTCTGCCCTGACGTTACAGTCTCTACGTCGTGTCAGACACAACTTTCGAGTGATGTGCTGCCCTACGTTGAGATCAGCAAGCTGGACGTGCTTCCGCCTGGAACTGAGATCTCACAGGCTATGAGGATCTCCACGAGTGACCAGGACAGGGACTCTGATGTCTTCAGAGCAGAGGGTGGCGCTGTTTCATCGGGAGTGGAGAAAGAACTGGAGGAGGAAGATGAAGACACACCGATCAGACAAACGAAGAACCTGATCGCTCTGTCAGTAGCTTTTGTGCTGGAGTGTAGCGCATTCAGAGCACTAGAGAATCTCCAGACGAGTGTCAATGTCGAGGGAAGACTTGGAGCAATCGCTCTCCTAGTCGTGCACGTCTCTATGTTTATCTCTTGTCTGCTAGCTCCCTACATCATCTCTCGCCTCACACCTCGCCACACCCTCGTCATCTCCCTGCTGCTCTACACCACCTGGCCCCTCGCCTCGCTCTTCCCGCACTTCCTCACCCTGCTGCCCGCCTCTCTGCTCACTGGGGGCGGGCACAGTGTGGCCTGGGCCGCTCAGGTCCTCTACCTCAGGCACCAGGCTGACCCAGAGCTCTGCGCTCAGGCGCCTCACAGAACTCAGAGAAGACTCGTCAGGTTCAACAGCGTCTTCCTCGCTCTCTTCCAGACAACCCACATATGGGGAAACCTCGGGGCCTCTCTCATGCTCTGGGGTCATACCAGCGATCAGGGACTGGGAGAGTGGGCGCAGTGGCCCAACCCTCTGGGCGGATCGGTTTGTGGAATCTACTATGATGATATCTGGCACCCTACAAACTGGAATATCACGTCAAAGGGTTAGTTGAATTCTACCTGACCACTTTTAGATAGGATTCAATGTTCAAGTAAGATTATAGGCCAAAAACAGTACTTGACTGTACGGTACTGCACTGCATTGCACTGTACTGTACTGTTTATACTATTCTACGCGGTATTGCACGGTATCATATTGTTGTGTATCGTATTATATTTTATTTGAGTGTACTAGAATCTACTGCACTGGACACCACCACCTGACCCCTCGCCTCGCTCTTCCCGCACTTCCTCACCCTGCTGCCCGCCTCTCTGCTCACTGGGGGCGGGCACAGTGTGGCCTGGGCCGCTCAGGTACTGTTCTGTACTGTACTGTACTGTACTGGACTGTACTGTACTGTACTGGATGGTCCACAGCGAGGCAACAGATGTGCAGTACTGTGCACTGTTCTGCACGGTACTGTACTGTATTGGATTTTATTGTATTGTATTGTATTGTATTGCATTGTATTGTATTGTATATTACTGTATCGTATTGTATCGTATTGTGTCGTATTGTATCGCCTTGTAATGTATTGTATCGTATTGTATCGTATTGTATTTGACAGTATCACTGGCTCCTAGGCCACTGGCTCACCTCATGTACCTCTATCTCTCTCTCACTGGTGTTGGGTTCTTCGTCGCTCTACTCTTCATTGATCACAGCAAAAAGATCGATAAATCAACCGATCAGACGAATCAATCAATCACCTCTGTTAAGCAGGTAAGATTATTAGGTGCAGTACAACGAATTGCACTGATATTTAGATGAATAGACATTAAAATGGAAGTATGACCCGAGAATAAATTGAAATTGAAATTATTTCACTATTAAATTTAAATTGAAATGACTGATCAGCCATTGAATAGAAATTATAATTGAAATGAAGTTCAACAATCACACAACAACAAAACATGACATTTAGTGAGCATTATGTGAGACTGCGGGGATCGACTGAGCGTAATTTATCTCTAAGTAGCCCGCACTTTCTCTTTCATTTCTGATTTCTTCGAGCTTCTTTCTAGTAGGTCCTACTACTAGAGAGAGGAGCCGAGGTTAGGGCACTGAGAGCTTAATGCATCTCAGGAAGAATGGCACATATCTGAAGCTTAAGGAAGACTGCACATCGTCATCATCGTGCCTTATGTTATTGAATGATCTTCTTTCTCAGCTCTCCTACTGATTTCCGTATTAATTCTGTTTTTAGGAATATCCATTCTCTTTCTCTCTCTCGCTTTCTCGCTCTCTCTCTCTCTCTCTCTCTCTCTATTTTTATCTCTATCTCTCTCTCTCTCTCTCTCTCTCGCTCTCTCTCTCACACACACACATACACACATTTAAAACATCGCCCTATTTTCCTATTATCCAACTTGCACGGGCTTTCCCATTATCAAACTCTTTCTCTCTACCTCTCTTCATATATGTTTGCCTATCTCTCTCTTTCACTCAGTATCTCTCTATCTATCTGTTTATCTCATGGTTTGATGTTCTGCTGCAACGCTTTAAAATTCATACCGCGCCTGAATCAGAGTAGAGCAATATCACGTGATTAAGCGACAGAGACCGAGTGTCCACTCCTCTGTCATAAAACAGTTTGACAGTGTCCACTCCTCTGTCATAAAACTATCTGACAGTGACCATTCCTCTGTCATAAAACTGTCTAACGGTGTCCACTCTCTGTCATAAAACTGTCTGACAGTGTCCACTCCTCTGTCATAAAACTGTGTGACAGTGTCCACTCCTCTGTCATAAAACTGTCTGACCGTGTCCACTCTCTGTCATAAAACTGTATGACAATGTCCACTCCTCTGTCATAAAACTGTCTGACAGTGTCCATTCCTCTGTCATAAAACTGTCTGACCGTGTCTACTCTCTGTCATAAAACTGTTTGACAGTGTCCACTCCTCTGTAATAACACACGCACAATGTTACAATCAAGGCGAGGAAATGAGTGAGAGCTGGTAGTGTTAGTTATGAATCCTCTGAAATTCTGCCCAGACATCTGTGTTATAATTTTATTCAACTTTAAATTATTCTCTCTCTCTCTATCTCTCTCACTCACTCTGCTCATCTCTGTTTTGCGTACTCTCTCAGTCTCTCTCTATCTCAGTCTCTATTTTTCTCTCTCTCTCTCTCTCTCTCTCTCTCTCTCTCTCTCTCTCTCGCTCACACCCTCTCTGTCTCTCTCTCTCTCTCTCTCTCTCTCTCTCTCTCTCTCTCTATCTCTCACACACTCTCTCTCTCTCTTTGTCACTCTTCCTCTCTGTGCCTATTAGCCTGAATGCTTCTCTGAGTCTGCCTGAATTCCTCTCTGAGTCTGCCTGAATGCCTCTCCGAGTCTGCCTGCACGACTCTCTGAATCAACCTGAATGCCTCTCTAAGTCTGTCTGAATGCCCCTCCCAATCAGCCTGAATGCCTCCCTGAGTCTGCCTGAATGCCTCTCTGAGTCTGCCTGAATGACTCTCTGAATCAGCCTGAATGCCTCTCTAAGTCTGTCTGAATGCCCCTCCCAATCAGCCTGAATGCCTCCCTGAGTCTGCCTGAATGCCTCTCTGAGTCTGCCTGAATGACTCTCTGAATCAGCCTGAATGCCTCTCTAAGTCTGTCTGAATGCCCCTCCCAATCAGCCTGAATGCCTCCCTGAGTCTGCCTGAATGTCGCTCTGAATCAGCCTGAATGTCTTTCTCAGTCTGTTTGGATTTAATCTCTCAGCGGATTATCATCGTAGACTTGATCTCTCGTCTCTCGTTATTATTTTGATTCACAAATCTCTTTCATTATTCATTCCACAGCAAACCCTCATCCATAGCCATCTCAGCCCGGGTCAAACTGGTGCTGCCTCTACTAGTGCTGCCTCTAACATGTGCTGCCTCTCAAGTGTGCTGCTTGTTGCGAGCACATACCGAGCTGATATAGAATTAGATGCTGCGTGGATGAAGGCATCACGGATACGTTGAGGATGAGCAGCAGCAATGAAAGAGAACTTGTAGCTGCTCAGTCACTGAGATGATCTGTTCTAATTGAATTTCACAGAAACTCCCAACGAATTATATTACAATCTTCTCACACGACTGGCTGCGAAATATCACTCTATTTCTCTATCTATCCCTCTCTTAATATACAGTATCTCTCTCTCTCTCTCTCTCTCTCTCTCTCTCTCTCTATCTCTCTCTATCTATCTATCTTAATCTTTCTCTCTACAATCTTTATGTCAAGAATGCGATTAACGCATTTGAGTGTACTGTCTATCCTCCGCGACAACATCGAGGACTATGCTCTATAGCCTACTTTATGCTTAATCTGCTGTGACGCTCTTACATGTTGACTTCTTTGATGCTTTTGACAATATTGACCACATGTATTGTTCTATTCTCTATAAGTATTATTATGTTTCTATATGTTTGAGTGTTGCTGACTCAGCGATCAAGCAGTAAGGATTTAAAGTCAGGTTACTCGGGAATGTTAGAGACGTCAACAACAATAGTCAACAACAGTCAACAATTGTCAGCAATAGTCAAAAACAATCAAAAAAAGTCTTGTGCATGTATTTTTAGACGGCAGCAGCGAGTTTGAGCGAAGTGATGACTAACAGGTTGTTCCACTGTCTACTACCATTGTTGCTCTTTAACGGTCTAGAGCAGGCCTTCATCTATGCAGACTACAGCAAGGTTCTACACACACATACGTACACACACACATACACACACATACACACGTACATACACATACACATACACGCACATATATCCATTCTTGATCCATTTTTCTCGTCCAATCTCACCCCTATCGTACCTCCCCCCCTCACTCTCTCTCTCTCTCTCTCTCATATTGGCTGTACAGTGTTTATGCTCAGCTGCATTCTTGTTTGTACTGCTGTGTGTATTGTTGTGTGTACTGCTGTGTGTATTGCTATGTGTATTGCTCTGTGTAATGCTGTGTGTATTGCTGTGCGTACTGCTGCATGTTTTTCTCTGTCACCCGGTGACTCGCTTATGACAAGTGACAGTTTTCTGCGACACTTGTATTTGCTCTATCGCTTCATTTCAATTTCATTTACACAACTCTTCATCCCTCATTCGCACTTCTTTCATTCATCCCTAACCTCATCCTTTCTTCATTCATCTATAATTCATCTTCACTCATTCGGCACTCACTTCATAGTTTTTTCTTCGACCATTTGTCGTTCATCTCTTATTTCATCCTCGCATTCATTTTCATCATTCATTCATTCATCACTTCTTATGAATAAGTGATGAATGAATGAGTTAGTGACTAAATGCAGGTCATTTAGTCACTTCACCCAATCAGTCTTAATTTTACTATTTCACTTAGTGCCTCCTTCATTCTGTCTTCAGATTGTATCAACAACCCAATCAATCAATATTGCAATAATTTCATTCTATTTAGCTATGAATATCTTTCTCTTCCTCTATGTTTATCTTTCGAAGTCTCTCTCTCTATTTCTCTCCCCCTCTATCTCTCTCACTCTCTCTCTCTCTCTCTCTCTCTCTCACCAGATTATCTCGTCTCGTTCTCTATGCTGCTTGCTGCTAATTGATGCATCGTCACTGCCTTGGATCACGAACAAGTTCAGAGTCGTAAGAGTCAATCAATCAATTAACTTTCAGTTAATCTATGTCGTAATCGTAATCAGTGATTAAGAGTTAAAGAATAGTGGGTATTATTTATTAAGCAGGGTTGAAATTTTGTCATTGCAACAAGGGCTTTTGCGAATATTCTGGAAAAAACCATGAAAAATACTGGCAAAAACTGTTTAAGAGACATAGGCTTAGGTTAGGCCTAAATTTTATGCATTTATTGTACCGTTTACAAATTAAGACCTAATTATAAGTCCTAATTATAAATTAGATTACTGTTATTATTGTTGTTGTTATTATTGTTAGAGGTAGCAACAAAGAATTCAATATTATCACGAACCATAAAATTTAGGAAAACTGATTCTTTAAGACTTCAGTATATCAGGCGCACTATTATCCTCAATTTTTAAATTCTAGGTAACTTTAACTTAACGAGTTTGTTACCTTTTAATTTATTAATTATAGATCAAAGCCTAGGGTCTCAAATTCAAGTCTCAAAAAGTGAAGTGAAATTAACTGTGTCTGTACCGATCCTACAGTAGGCCTGAAGTCCACCTATATGGAGCTCATTTATTTATTTGTTTATTATATTTTTTAATAGTAAGAACATTAAAAATGGTATAAAGCCCTGTACAGTTCAAAAACAGTCCTTTCCACCAAACACCCCACAATTTTTGTAAGGGGTGTAAGTCTGCATGGTTTTGTCCATGTTCTGACAGAAACTTGGTAATCCTGTGTGCAACCAAGTAAACGTATTATAGCGTAGCCTAGGTAGCCTATGCCTGTTTTCATGGTCTAGACAAGAAAGACTGTTGGACAGTACTGCCACGACTGGATTGATTCTTTTAACGGCTCTTTCTACAAGATTGGCAAAAACTTGCCAATCGCGTTACTAAAAGACCAACAGCCGAAATTATTTAGGAGTGAATGTGCTGATGTGCGATGAAATAGCATTATAGCTCAATAGGATGCTGTAACATTTGTATTTGTGTGCATGAGCATGTGTGTGTGTATCTGTGCGTGTGTGTGCACTGTAGAAGTGTGTGTCACTTTACATGTGTGTGTATACACTGTGTAGGTGTACATAAGTTGTACAATAGGTGTACAACACGTTGGGTTCAACATGCTAACACTGGGACTAACTAACGCAGTGTTCTCTTGTGCCATAACAGCTGCCTCTAGGTATTTACCCTCAATACATAACAGCTGCTGTACCCTCAATACATAACAGCTGCCTCTAGGTTTGTACCTAAATACAAAACAGCTGTCTCTAGGTATTTACCCTCAATACATAACAGCTGCCTCTAAGACTGTACCCTCAATACATAACAGCTGCCTCTAGGTTTGTACCCTCAATACATAACAGCTGCCTCTAGGTCTGTACCCTCAATACATAACAGCTGCCTCTAGGTCTGTACCCTCAATACATAACAGCTGCCTCTAGGTCTGTACCCTCAATACATAACAGCTGCCTCTAGGTCTGTACCCTTAATACATATAGGCCTAGACTAGTTTATAACAGACTAGTTCATACTGTGCTAGCATTTTCACATTTCTTCGTACCTGAATTTCACGAATTAGAGCTAAGCATGCAAACGAAATTTTTGAGGATTTGTGTCTAAAATATAGCAGCTTTTATTTATATAATTCCCTAAAAATTCTGTCAATATGTTATAACTCCCTCGAAATACGCCTACTCTAATTCTGTACATTGTCAAACATTGAATGAGTCACTGTGTGATTGGTTGGTTGATTGATTGATTGATTAGTCGTATACCACGTGAAGCACTGATAGGTATATCAAGTATCCTGCACATAGCGCTCATGGTCTTTCTCCTGGTCTGGATTCCTGACTCGAGTCTTCCCCCCGTTCTCTACGTCACTTCCGGTCTGTGGGGGGCGTGTGCCGCCTCATGGCAGACACAGACAAACGGTAGGTAGAGCATAGGATCCCTCACTACATCAATTCATTAGAATAGACTAACGGTAGGTAGAGCTTAGAATCCCTCACACTACATCAATTCATTAGACACAGAAAAGCGGTAGGTAGAGCATAGAATCCTCACACTAAATCATTCATTAGACACAGACAAACGGTAGGTAGAGCTTAGGATCCCTCACACTGCATCAATTCATTAGACACAGACAAGCGGTAGATAGAGCATAGAATCCCTCACACTATGTCAATTCATTGAACACAGACTGACGGTAGGTAGAGCATGGAATCCCTCACACTACACCATTTCATTAGATATAGAAAATCGGTAGATAGTAAGGAATAAAATCTTCAAATTAATAAATAATAATAAATTAATAATAATAAATTAATTAATAGTTAATTAATTAATTAATTGTTGAGTTCTGTCAGGTGGTGTTCTACCTTAACAAGGCTAACCTCACCCGAAACAGATGCTAAATCCTTACTGTCCTACTTCAATGGATTTTGCATCTGACCTCGTAATTAAACTACACTAATCTAAAGACCCCGACCTTCTACGGATTAACTGACAGACTACAATATTTAATATTTAATTATTTTAATGTAAACTAAAACGCGAATTTAATACAGATCAAGAAAATAAAGAAATATCCAAATGGATAACATCAACAAAAAGTCAAGTAGGCCTAAGTTTAAATTGACAGTCCTTATGATGAATCTGAAATATTTACATACACGTTTAACTCGAAACACTAAAACCACTTTACATGATATAAGATCAACGAAAATACAATACCTAGCTCTATCTAATTAACGCGTCAAAACATAAATTCCACTATGGAAATGCTAACTGATTATTCCTCAATAACTGCGTTTACTTTAATCGTACTTCGGGAACTCATTCCTTTGATCAACTATTGATCAACTCTTGGATATCACCTGAGGATTATCCAACACTGTTCTATAACAGTCTAATTCTTTCGATCCTTCTAATCCTCTATCCAAACTAACACGTGGAATCTCATCTACCACTTCCTCTCATGACCTTCACCTTCCTCTTCTCTAAACAAAAACCCTCCAGCTCCGCCCACTCTCGTGACGTCATAAGCTTAACTAACTTCTAAACTCCCTAATAATAAAAATAATAAAATCAATCAAACTAATATTAGATAACTTTCCATATATATAAATAATATAAGTAATCTTACTATACAAAATATCAGGGCATAATTCCCTGACAAGTTCTAAACATTAAAAGATTTCTATATACCGTATGCAGACATCTCTCATTTATAGCACAGCTGCAGACCTGAGTGCTGCAACCATATATTATATCTAACATAATGCTTTTTGTGAAACAGGTTTCATACAATTGTGTAGTGAGAGAAGAGAATGTCTCACATGTTATAGTGAAACGATCAACTACGTTGATCATTTTTAATACCACATGTTAAATCCGTTAGGCAATTTAGTCCATTTTCTATAAAATCAGTCCAGTGAATGTCCTAGATTTTACTCTCAGATCAGCGCGGCTGGGATTCGAACACACGAGGGTTCAATTAACCTCAGGATCAGTCATTTAAAACTTGATTACGTTACCCGCACGCTAATAAGACATTCTAACAATTGTCTCATAATGATGTGTTACAGGTCTCATACACTTGTGTAGAGAGAAGATAACCTCTCATATTTTGATGTTACAGGTCTCATACACTTGTGAAGAGAAAGAAGAGATGATCTCTCACATAATGCTTTGTTTTACATGTCACTTGTGTAGAGAGAGAAGATAACCTTTCACATTTTGATGTTACAGGCCTCATACACTTGTGTAGAGAGAGAAGATAACCTCTCACATTTGATGTTACAGGCCTCATACACTTGTGTAGAGAGAGAAAATAACCTCTCACATTTTGATGTTACAGGCCTCATACGCTTGTGCAGTGAGGGAAGAAATGAAGATCTATCATATATGAACGCCAGACTGCTGCAGAGCCTAGGCGCTACTCTGGGCTTCTTATTGACAGCTTGCGGTCTCAATGTCTCAATCAAACTCTACATACTAATCACAACTCTCATTTTATCTGTGCTCTGTTACGTTCTAATAGAGTACAGGGTGCGCAAGTCAATGTGTAACAATGAATTGTAAACATATGAGCTCATAGAGTATAGGGTGCAGCACACGATTCAGAGATTATGTTGACATTTTAATAACGACATTAAATTATTTCTATGTTTCAGCGAGAAAGTTAATTCATCGATAATTATGTGAACGATATCATATATGCCACTTTTTATATACTATGGACCTGTCAGTAAGCAGTGCACTGAGAGAGGGAGATAATTTATACCTTAAATCCTCTTTTGCAGAGAGAACTGTTATAGTTATGTACTAATTGCTACAGCATAATGAGCCTAGATTTTCATCAATCCGTGACTTGTTTGTGCACTCTTTGTTTTATGCCACTGGCTCTGCTGTAGTTTTATAGGTTTTAAACTTGTAGACACTGTGGCACTCTAGCAGCTTGTTGTTGTTGTTTGTCACATTCACGTCACAGTCTAGCGGCTTGTTGTTGTCGTTTGACACATTCACGTCAGAATGTCTCTGAAACACATTTCTAACTCATTGATCTCAATGCAAACACACAACTTTAATATATAACACATAATAAATCTCGACCTGATTAGCACACAACATGAGAAGCATAAAGTCAACATATCACAAGATTTATTAGACACGGCATGGTTGGATTTGATCTCCTGCCCTCCTGCTTATGAGGCAATTGAGTTAGCGACCTGTCAGACAGTTACGATCCAGTGACAACAGAGGACTGTAGTCCACGCAACAACAACAAGTCATAGAGACATTAAGCAGTGAATCAGCTCACTGTCGTTCTGTAGGGCAGCTACAGCAACAACAACATGACAGTTGATACGTTACATTGTTGTTTAGCAACATCAACATGACAGCAGACGGCAAAGCTTAGCACTACAGTAATTTACGTCCAGACGACTTGGAGTTAGACAACCATTAGCTCTGATATCAACATCTACAACATCATCATCATCAAGTATACTAATTACTACATACATTGTACCGGCAGTTCAAATGAAACAATGTTCACACGATCGACCTAACAAATTGTCAAAGTCAAATGGTTTATGCAAAGTTTATAATAGCTTTATAAAAATAGATCATTACAATAAAAATAGTTGGAGTTTAGCTCAAGCATAGCTCATAAGCTGTTGTCATCTGTCGAGTAAAAATAGAACACAAAACCGTGTGACTATGCACACATTAGTTACTTCAATTACCGGTCCCACTTGTCAACACAACAAAGCTATCAACAAAACAGCAGACAACATGATTCATATATTTATACATATATTACCCATGTTGTTAAATATTGATGAAAATATAACATGTTACAAGGCACATTAATAGTCTTAAAAGTATCTCATCAACTTTACGACAAGTTGTTGTTACGACAAGCCGAGATAAAAGCACAGCAGAGGTTCTTCAGTGCTACAGAATGAGTGCACTTTTGTGTTCTATTTATATCTCAGTCGAACCTCTTACATTTCATCACAGAAAGGAATCACAAAACGTCACATTAGCAGCATTAACATTAAAATATATCAATAAAAACAAGAGCAGAGGTAGATAGTCAGTGCCTTCTTGTGCAGAAGATCCTGTGTACATGCAGCACGTTCATCAGCAAATTCAACAAGAAAAAATACCAGAATGTTCAGACTAGAATCTAAAAACTTGATAAAATGTTTACACTATTGCTGAATCAATTCATTCCGTGAAGCAAATCCAGCTAGCTACGAGATATTACAGAAGAGACTTTTTCCCTTATCTCCTCACACTATGATAGCTGATCTAGCAGTCTATACGAAGTATTATAGAGAAGAGATCATTGGTTTCTCTTATCTCTTCACATTCTCTATGATAGCTGATCTAGCAGTCTATACAAGGTATTATAGAGAAGAGATCATTGGTTTCTCTTATCTCTTCACACTCTCTATGGTAACTGATCTAACAGTCTATACGAGGTACTATAGAGAAGAGATCATTGGTTTCTCTTAACCTCTTCACACTCTCTATGAAGGCAAACTTTATTTTCTCCTGATTTCCAAGTGCAAACACAGAATATGCCGTGTTCTTCTCTGTAAATGGCTCTACAATCAATCAATCAATCAATCAATCAATTAATAAATCAATCAGTAAACTCAAGCCGCTCATCAATTGTACAAGAAATGTGAAGATTTTAATCAACCTATGAACCAGTCTAGTACAAGTTAAAAATATATTTAGAAATACTTTGGCTTAACTAAAAGAAAGAAGACATCTACAGTATACGGTCCTATATTCTTTAGCATTAGTCTAAATTACAAAGCAAAATTTACAATATTAAATACAATAACTATAAAGTCTTAATGTCAGTTTTCTCATATAAGGATGATGTCAGGGATGTCCGATTTGACGGATCCACAAAAAAGAAGAAACGCAACAGATAAAAAGGCAAGAGATTTGAAGTCATTGTTTTCACCAAATATTTCACCAGTCTTTAGCGTTGGCAGTGAAAGCAATATTTTGAAATTGACTGAATAACAGGCTACTTTGCTTCTTTGCAGTGGGGTGTCAATTCAAATATTTTCGGCTTTGGAAAGTTGTAACTACACGGAATTTAATGGTAAAATAGTGTCCAGCAATAAAGCTTTCAGACTAACATTATCTAGTATAAAGTATAATTATAATCAATCCTACAGCGATTGCTCATCATTGACTACAGTAGTAAATGAGCAGACACAGGATGATCTGCAGACAGAGAGGAACTGATGTTGATTGTTGAACAAGTGACAAACCTTCAACATTGACGTAGCGGTAGCGGTTGTTGTGAGCCTTTTCGTCAAAGAGTGCAAGAGGTCTACAGTGCCCCAGCTTAATGCTCATAATCTTCTCCTTAAATCTACACATACACATGTATACACACATATAAACGTACACATACATACATACACACACACATACATACACAGGCAGTAAGATCAAGAGGTCTACAGTGCCCCAGCTTAATGCTCATAATCTTCTTAAATCTACACATACACATATATAAACATACACATGTATACACACATACACAGGCGGTGAGATCAAGAGGTCTACAGTGCCCCAGCTTAATGCTCATGATCTGCTCCTTAAATCTACACATACACATGTATACACACATATAAACGTACACATTCATACATACACACATACATACATTCACATACATACATACACAGGCAGTAAGATCAAGAGGTCTACAGTGCCCCAGCTTAATGCTCATTATCTTCTCCTTAAATCTACACATACACACATACATACATACACACATACACATATACATACATACACATATACATATATACACACATACACATAGTAGTCATTAGGTTCTTTTACTTAGATCCGAACAGTTCAGTTAGGAGTGAACGAACTACATTACCTAAATATATACCAGCTAGTTTACAAAGTATACCGGCTAGTTTACAAAAAGTGGTATGCAGAGAGTAGTTAAGAAAAAATGGTACGCAGACAGTAAAAGTGATCTAGAGAGAGATGTAGAGCGATAGAGAGAGAGATCTACAAAGACTTAGAGTGATCTAGAGAGAGAGACAACAAGACAAACCTGAAGTCAGCGAAATAGACGAGGAATCCAAAGAAGAGCTCAGAAAGGAGCTGGGTGTTCTCAGACTGGTAGTTAGGTATTGGATCCCAATGCTGGAGCTTAGATATCGGTGTATTAGAGTTGTACAGGTCCTTAGCAATCAATCAATCACAAAAATTAATCAATCTCTCTCAATATGGGTAAATTACAGCTATATCCAATACCAAACTATCAATTAATCGATAAAGATTTTCTATCAATATATTTAGAACAAATGTTGTGTCTGGTTCTGACCAGACACAACATTTAGTTTGTTAGACAACTTTTCAGGCTACTACTCTTATTCTTTCTACTCTGGCTCACAGACTCCTGTGTTGGTTTCTCACATGCAGCTTATCGCCACATAGAACAGCTTCCAGTCTCACGCTTCACTTGATAAGTCTTCAACATCTGCCTCGGGTCAGGAACAGAACGTTAAATCTTTACAGCAGTCGAGATTAATTCTTAACTCTATAGAGAACAAACAATCAGTGGTCTAAATAAACAGCAAAGCTACTGTATGGTGTCAACAGACTTATCTCTTAGATCTCTCTACAGGTGTAAAAGGGCTAATCTCAATCTGAGAGAGAGAGAGAGAGGAGAGAGAGAGAGAGAGAGAGGGTTAGAAAGAGTGAGAAAAGCAAGAGAAGAAAATATATTGACACAACAGGAGAGTGAGAGATGGAAAAAGAGAGAGCATATGACTCACTGGAAAGAGTTTCTGCAGACAAGGCAGAACAGAAGGTTTAGTGCCACCTGTGTAAACACAACGTAAACAACAAACAAAAGGTTTAGTGCCACCTGTGTAAACACAACTTAAACAACAAACAAAAGGTTTAGACCCACCTGTGTAAACACAACGTAAACAACAAACAAAAGGTTTAGTGCCACCTGTGTAAACACAACATAAACAACAAACAAAAGGTTTAGTGCCACCATAATATATTGGACAAAATACATGAAATAGTAATAATTGTCATTATGATATATAAATAGCGGATGATCATGAGAGAGAGAGAGAGAGAGAGATACAGAGAGACATACACTGGAGATAGTGTATGATCATGAGAGTGTGAGAGAGATACATAGAGACGTACACTGGAGATAGTGTATGATCATGAGAGTGAGAGAGAGGCTGGAGAGAGTTCCACGATGAGCGTCGTTGATGCCTTGATGTTTAGCCCAGAACTTGATGAACAGCACCAGTGGCTTAACACGTGTATCCACTAGTACACACACACATACATACACACATACATACTAGTACAATATTATTATAATAATTTTTATAAAATGATTTTATTAATTCTTCATGACATGTTTATGAAGAAGGGGAAGGGGTCAATAGCAAGTTTCAAGGCATCACTGTTTTCCTCAAGAAACAATATTTCTGCTTGCTGGTTAAAATTTGTCAACATATGGTAGATATAACTTTGCTATAATCTTATGCTACATGAACATGTAGCATAACATTACAGCAAAATTGTATCTACCACATAAAGCTAAAAAGCTGGTAAAGCTAAGGTAAACGTCAGCTTCCTCACTCGAAAGTGATGTGTGAGCCCAGGATTTGAACCCCGCACATACTGATCCGCAGTCGAGTATCTTACCGACTTCGATACATTATATAAGTGTGATGTATCGATAATAATTCTTCTCATAAACTGCTCCTTTTTGCTGATTCACCTAAAATATAACTCTGTTATCTATACACTAGTAAGAGAGAGAGAGAGAGAAAGAGAGAGAGAGAGAGAGAGAGATATACAAAGAGACTTACACTTTGCATAAACCTTGAGAAGATGGGTGTTTCTGATGGCCACAGAATTGTTGATGTTCAGATCACATTGAATGTTACTGAGAGCACCAAATAAAATATGCAACAGGACTGTTTCATTAACACCTTGTCATTAACACACTGACATTAACATAATGACATTAACACAATGTCATTAACACACTGACATTAACACAATGACATTAACACAATGTCATTAACGCACTGACATTAACACTAATTGACATTAACACACTGACATTAATACAATGTCTTTCACATAAGAGGAAGAACACCAAAAGGAAGACAGAAAGGAGTGGAGGTGTTATACTGTACACCATGAACCTAGGCAGAGAACTAATGGAGAAAGTGAGAGAGGAACTTTGAAAGAGAGAGAGAGAGAAGGAAATTTTAAAGAGAGTTGATAAAACATTAAAATTGTCTTAACTATGAAGTATAACAGAATTAATAAATCCAGAGCTCTAGTTTCTCATTTCAGTTCTCTATCAGTCCATGCATTCACTAGAATTCCTTAGAAACGTCTTCAAAAAGGCCGAATATTTGTTAATGCACAATCTCACTTAGAACACTTCAATATAATAAATTATAGAAATCTTAATGAAAAGTGAAGAGAGTACCTATTTTGATGAGTAAACTTGAGTATTGGCACCCTGGCATTTATGACTTGCGTATCACATGCAAATCCTAGAACAGTAAACAATACAAGTCATATCTTTACCTGCAGCAGTTATACTACACATGCAACCTGTCAACATGGTTTAATGGTCCTCTTGACGCATCTGGGAAACAGAATAAGAGACCAAACTTAAGCTGCATGTGGCGTAAAAAGTGACTAAACAAGAATTGAAGAAGGCAACGAGCAACTACCTCTAAAGTCATTATTATAAAACCGTGAGCAAAAGTTAAAATTCAAAATGCATGAAATGTCTCACTTCTGTAATTTAGTGAAAAAAGCTAACGTTAAAGGTAGTTTCCTCACTTGAAAGTGATGTCAGTGACGGGCTAGCCCAGGATTTGAAACTCGCACATACTGAGCCACGGTCGAATATCATACCGACATTGCAACTGGCTCCAGCCAGTAAATGTGAATAAAAGTGAATGAGTAAAGATGTGCGTACAATAGTTTTGTGCATATAACATTTTATTAATTTTTATTTATTAATTTTTATTAATTAATTTTTTGTTGATTGATTGAGTGTATGTTTGCGTCGACATTTTTTCAGTGTTATTTTTGCGTTTACTTGTATGATTGTTCTGTAGTTTGTTTCTTGTCCTGCTACCTGAGTGGTGAAATAAAAGCTATATTTAATAGACAAGCCTAATTACTGCTCTGTTAACAACATGCACTGCACGCTTCTATATTCTCATAAATCTAATGAGCAGTCTAATGCAGCTCCAGTACTTACTAGTCTTGATGAGAGCATCCTCAATATGTCGTAGTAATGTTGTTGTCTCCATCTTCTCTCGTTCCTACAAAGCAACAACTAAACCTTGGAGTTACAATAGACTCGTTTCTCGTTTTCTTGTTAATAAACAAATAAAGCCTTCCAGTTTAGACAGTCGGCTTAGCTGGAATCATGTGATTAGTTGAATCATGGCTGAATCAGAGCTTAATTAACAAGACATGAACTCAACGATTGACAACAACAAAAGAGATCTGTAAGATATGAATGAGTGACAACAGTAATGTATAAGCCTATATGACATATAGGCCTGTAAGGTAACTTTCATAGATTAGAATGCAGTAGAACTGGTTTAAATCTGGTTTTGTCCAGTCTATTCGCAAAACCAGATTTACTACTTGGTTTACTACTTTTTTTTTTGTCTTGAATACTGGTTTTTCCCCGTGAACTGGGTAAAACCAGATGTAAAGATTCCCCACCCTGACATGAGCATCCCGCATCATGAGACAAATGTCGAGGTCTCCGTCCTTGCCTGCCAGTCCAGTCATTGTCGAGCCAACAGCGTACACACCACAACCTGTAACAACACATCTCTCTCTAGTGTTCTGCCAAGTGGCAGGTCCATGGTACATATTCACACTCTCGAGTCCGCCTTAACGTTTCATACAAAGAGCACTCCATAGATCATAAAGTTAATCCCTACACAAAAGGCTATGCCTTACCTATACCTTATGTAGCCTATAGTTTGATAAAAATAATGCTTCTGAGGTGATTTCCAGTTGCAATCCTCAGTTTTTGCTTTATCGCCTCTTACAACACGCGCAGTTAACGATTGGACTAACCTTCAGTGTATCGGACACAACAGGGGAAAATAACACAAATATTGACATAAAATATCAGCCCGAATTAAGACCCACCCATACCAAAACCAAATAAGAGAACAAAGGCACGCAATACTCAGTCTAATTCATTACTTGACAACAGCGCTTATGGATTGTGCATATAGCCTTCTACATCAGTTGTAGTAGTCAGAAATCTTTAGAGAATTTAATAGATAACAGTTACACACCAGAGATACGTTCTGTATCTATAGTATCATAATAGTCATGTGATCTCATCATCATGTGTGCTTATAACATCATAATAGTCATGTGATCTCATCATCATGTGTGCTTATAACATCATAATAGTCATGTGTTCTCATCATCATGTGTGCTTATAACATTATAATAGTCATATGTTCTCATCATCATGTGTGCTTATAACATTATAATAGTCATATGTTCTCATCATCATGTGTGCTTATAACATCATAATAGTCATGTGTTCTCATCATCATGTGTGCTTATAACATCATAATAGTCATGTGATCACACTCGTAATGTTTTGAAGTAGCTACACTTAACACATGATACGCATTCAGTGGAACGTAGTGACTGGACGGAGTGTTTGTCACACTTGAAAACTTTGTTTGCTGGAAGCTAGTAGTAGATGTAGCTTTATGGTGCTTTATAGTCAGCCTCATCTGAGAAAAATCTCCGACATTCATGGACAGGTTATGCGGAAAATGATTTAAATTGCCTAACAGCTTAAACATGTGATATTAAAAGTGATAGATATCGACATGGTAGATCAGTTCACTATAATGCTTGGTTACATTGTTTTATGTGGAGTACTTATAGATCAAGTAAAGTACCTCGAAACATTTCATCTAGAATATCACGTAGGTTGCCTCTCAACCTAAGCTTCACCCTTAACTCTGCCTCTTTCAGTCCGTGCTGCTGGTGGAACTGCATCATAGTGGAGTTTACCTGTAAAGTAAAGTAAACAAGCATTATAGTGAAATGATCAACTATGTTTATATATATCACTTTTAATACCACTTGTTTAAATTGTTAGGATAATCATTTCATTTTACGTATAACCAGTCCAGTAAATGTCTCTGATTTACTCTCAGATCAGCGCGGCTGGGAATCGAACCGACGAGAGTTCCATTCACCTCAGGATCCGTCATTTAAAACTTCATGACGCTAACCCTACGCTACTCAGATATTCAATGACATGTTCTGTGTAAACAACATGTACAAGCTGTGTACATTGTAGTACATTATAGAGGAGCTAACCTGTGTACATAATATGTACAAGATAAGTACACTGTAGTACATCACAGTGGAGCTAACTTGTGTACATAATATGTACAAGCTATGTACACTGTAGTACATCATAGTGGAGGTAACCTGAGTACATAATATGTACAAGCTATGTACACTGTAGTACATCATAGTGGAGCTAACCTGAGTACATAATATGTACAAGCTATGTACACTGTGGTACATCATAGTGGAGCTAACCTGTGTACACAACATATACAAGCTGTGTTCAACATGTACATTATCAGAAGAGATCTTACATTATCAGAAGAGATCTTACATTATCAGACGAGATCTTACATTAGCATAAGAGACCTTTACACTACGCACAATGGATTTCAACAATATATAGTAACTAGAGCACAATGCACTCAATTGATAAACATTTATTTAGAATTAATATAAGACGAGACAAAGAACCTGTATCAGAGTGTCTGAAGGCATGACGATAGCAGGCGGAAGTGGAGATGATAATTCACGAGATGTCAGCACTTGCATTGGTCCACCTGTCAACCCTCTACAGCATAAAACATGAGAACATAGAATAGATAGAGTTAAATGAGAGAAACGTCATGCAGACAGCAGAGCAATGATCAGGATTAGAGTAGAACACAAGAGCACATAGAATAGATAGAGTTAGATGAGAGAAACGTCGTGAAGACATCAGAGCAATGATCAAGATTAGAGCACTACACCTAAGCACAGAGAATAGATAGAGTTAGAGGAGAGAAAAGTCATGCAGACAGCAGAGCAATGATCAGGATTAGAGCACTACATATGAGCACATTGAATAGATAGAGTTAGATGAGAGAAACGTCATGCAGACAGCAGAGCAATGATCAAGATTAGAGCACTACACATGAGCACAGAGAATAGATAGAGTTAGATGAGAGAAACATCATGCAGACAGCAGAGCAATGATCAGGATTAGAGCACTACACATGAGCACAGAGAATAGATAGAGTTAGATGAGAGAAAAGTCATGCAGACAGCAGAGTAATGATCAGGATTAGAGCACAACATATGAGCACATAGAATAGATAGAGTTAGATGAGAGAAACGTCACGCAGACAGCAGAGCAATGATCAGGATTAGAGCACAACATATGAGCACATAGAATAGATAGAGTTATACGAGAGAAACGTCATGCAGACAGCAAAGCAATGATCCAGATTAGAGCACTACACATGACCACATAGAATAGCTACAGTTAGATGAGAGAAACGTCATGCAGACAGCGTAGCAATGATCAAGATTAGAGCACAACATATGAGCACGTAGAATAGATAGAGTTAGACGAGAGAAACGTCATGCAGACAGCAAAGCAATGATCAAAATTAGAGCACTACACTTGAGCACATAGAATAGCTAGAGTTAGACGAGAGAGAGAGCTACAGACCTCGTCACACACTGATTACTGTTGTAGTATCTGTCATCTGAACCTGCTGTCATAACACCTGACTCAAGCCCATTGCACGCTGCCCCATCGTGGTTCAATGCTTGGATCCCATCACCAGCGAATGAATTGTAGTTCCGAGGTCCAAAATTTACTGTCACACAATTATTCACTGGCTGCATCTGATAATCATAGGCGATTGGTTGCAAAATGAAACGTCCACGCAGTTGTTGTGGCATCAAGTTATAGGTTGAGTTCTCAAAGGTCACAGGTTGTGAGCTGATCACAAAACCGCACTCGTCAGAGGAGCTCCTAGGAGGCTTGGCAAGCGTAAAGTCCCTACCATCAGCACGAAGATGAGCAGCGTAATTGTTGTTAGAAGGTTTAAATTCCTTTACATCAGCACGAAGATGAGATGCGTAATTGTTGTTAGAAGGTTTAAATTCCTTTACATCAGCACGAAGTTGAGCTGCGTAATTGTTGTTAGAAGGTTTAAATTCCTTTACATCAGCACGAAGATGAGCTGCGTAATTGTTGTTAGAAGGTTTAAATTCCTTTACATCGGCACGATGTTGAGCTGCGTAATTGTTGTTAGAAGGTTTAAGTTCCTTTACATCAGCACGAAGTTGAGCTGCGTAACTGTTGTTAGTAGGTTTAAATTCCTTTACATCAGCACGAAGATGAGACAAGGGATTACTGCGAACAGATGACGCAAACTGTTTCATTGCAGCTTGTGGTTTCTCAGAGTCATTCATGACTTCTTGACTGTCATCAACAGCACAAGCAACACTCAACATAAAGCCTTCGCCTTCAACAAGTGGCTTCCCAACACTTCCATTAACAGTTGAAATCTCTCGCCTGACTTTGTCCTGAGGTGCATCTACGCTTTCTGTAACATTTGATATCTTAATGTTACAACCTACATGAGATAATTCCACATTTCCTCCAACGTGTGAAATCACAAGAGTTCCTTGAAGATAATTTATATTGAGGTCACCCATAAAATGAGCTATAGTTTTATCTCCATCAACACATGATTTCTTAGTGCTGTATTTAAGTTGTAAATCTTCACGAGTTACTTTAACATTTGGCATACCAACGCTTTCAACATTTGGTTTTTTAGTGCTTTCTTCAGAATCTGCCATTTCAAGGTTTCCTTCAGCGTGGGATATCCCCAGACTGGTTTCAATATGGCTTCCTGTAATCTTTACGTCAGGATTTTCTTCACAATTCTGTGGCTCAAGTTGAGCTTCAACATCTGACATGTCACCCACAGTTCTACTAAGTGATATTCCAGCACATGCTCCTTCCCAATCCTGCTTTGATTCCTCCGCTACATCCAGTTCTTGCACAGCACAACCTGCTTCTATTTGAGACGAGTCAGAGGAAGCCCCTGTGTTCAGCGTGACCTCGGTGACCTCTTCAGCCTCAATCATTTTCATTTCTCCCATGGTACACAAGTTGAGCTAATTAAGACGTTCAAAGCTCAATAGTGATTCACTTCTATTTAATATCTCTCTAGTTTTACGATTCAGGAAGTGCAGTTGTTAGTAAGAATAATCTTCAGCCACTCTAACACTGGTACAAACTACTGGATTGACAGAATCTTGCAACAGACAGCAGTTTCTCAGACGTGTGGTTAAAATGTTACTAGATAATAAAATCACCTTACTGATAAAATTCTTTGATATCTGCGCATAAATATTTGAAAACTTTACAAACTATAAAATGAAAAATAATAGGTGCAATAAGAAGCAAAACAATTAGTCTGAAAACTTATCAACTGCTATACTGTATATAAATATAGTACATAACACATGCTCACTATCACTGCTTCAAACCAACCATTTCATATATTCATTAGAATTGAACAGAAGTAAATCTGTCTTGAAACTATGCTTAGGTCTACATCTCAGCACAGACTACACACCTACACTGACTTACGTTGTGCTTAGCTGAGAGTAAAATACACAAGTCACACGATGTAACAAAGCTTAACAAAGCTAGAACTGAAGAAAGCAATGTAGAACTACTGCATAAGCTCAATATTTCCTATATAGGTAAAACGCTAAAACAAAATCTGATAGAAGCACAGCCTTTTGGAAGGAAAATAGGCTTACGTGATTTTAAGTATGGTAGGAGACCAAACAGAAAGGAACCTGCCAAAACCATAACCAGTTTTGAATATGCACAAAACCAGAACCAGTTTTGAACATGCACAAGACAAGAACCTGTTTTGAACATTCACACATCCAGAACCTGTTTTGAACAAGCACTGAACCAGAACCTAATTTGAACACGCACAAAACCAGAAAATAATTTTGAACAAGCACAAAATGAGAATCTGTTTTGAACATGCACAAAACCAGAATTTGTTTTGAACATGCACACAACCAGAACTTATTCCAGCTGAAAATGCATCAAACTTATACAAAACTTACATAAATACTACATATTATCAGTGGTTAAAGTGGGCAGAATGCAGTTCCCTGCATTTACCTAGCTCTCATTCTTCTGAGGTGCATTCCCCTGCTTTAGGCCCATATTAGATACCAGGAAACCTGTAAATACATTACAAGGGGCCCGAAAAATTCTGACAGTTACCCATGCTCTCAATTCCCACAAGTACCAGTGCATACTAAAGCAGTATACTAGAAAACAAAATGTTCATTTTTAAATTAAGCAAAATAATATTAATAATATTAAATTTAAAATAATATTTTTTAAAGAAAGAATGGAAGGAAAAAGAGGCAGGGGCAGGCCGAGATTAGGTAGGTTAGATGATTTAAAGACCCACTCATATGTGGAAACAAAGAGGAAGGCGGAAGACAGAGAAGAGTGGAGGCATTATATACCATGGACCTGCCAGTAGGCAGTGCACTAAGAGAGAGAGAGAATACTTTTTTATATAAACAATACTCGTTTCATTTTATTGCGAAAAAGTGGGTATTTTTTAAAGTGGATAGATTTATCAAGTTTTGTATTTTTTCTTTTACAGTTTTTGTATGTTGAGATATAAAGTTAAGACTAGACTGGTGTTACAAGTCGTCAAAACTTCCTACACCAGTATAATAAAGTCCTGTTAAAAACTTGCATATACAACATAGGCATGCAACAACGCAGGTCGCTGCTCAGTGTCCATGAGCAGCGACCTGCGCCTAAACCTCCTTTTCTTTAATTCCCTTTTCTTTGGACTGATTACCTGGATTTTGGAATTTGCACCGTTTTGGACCTTTCTTTTGCTCGCCGGCTTGATTTTGACTCAATAGTGCTCGATGTTGTCATTGATGACAGTAGCACTCTAATTGTCGTTATTATTATTATTATTATACGTACAAGTTAATTCTGGAATGCTATGTCTGGGGAACATTTCAGCAGCATTCTCTAATTAAACAGGGAGGTGGATGCACAAATTATTCACTGAAGTGTAATTCCACTTCATAGCTAACTCCTGTTTAGCGTTGGCCAGTAGTTTGATAGTGCGGTTCTGAGTTGTCAGTTTTGCTTTATAGGGGCCTATTTTTATAAATTTAATGTCACTGCAAATGCTGCTAATATTGCAAACATGTGTACTTTAGAATAAGCATATCGTATGATAAATACTATGTTTGGTGCAGAAATAATTTTCAAAATCAGGACTTTTCTCTGACTCTTCTAGTACATAACAGACATCGTAAGTAAAGGGATTTCCTGCAAAACCTTAACACCATATGCAAGCAAAAACTTCTTTTGAGTCACACAATTGGAATTCAATACTTACCAATTTGCAAGAAATGTGACAAATAATTGTAAATATTTAAGTACAAATAAAATTATTAAAGAAATTATAAACTCACCTCATATAAAATCTTTAAAACTCGTTACCGCCTCTCGTTCCTTCTGACTTACACAGCGCATGCGATCATTTAAATCCCCGTAAAACTAATTAAATATAGATCTTTCGATTAGAAGAGTTGTTCTTCTTGCGCTGAATATTTGTTCTTAGAGCGCACACATCTGTCAGACGGGGTACTCTAAATTACAAAATTGTTATGTTCATGGTTTTAAGTTGGACCTAATTTAATTATTTGTAGAGAGTGACAATTTTGTTCTTTAATTCAAATACTGGGCGATATATAATAAATGTATGCAAGTATCCAGCTTACGTTTTCATGAAAGTTTTACGGTCAAACAGTTTTTCACAAAACAGCAATAATAATAACAACAACAATTAGAGTGCTACTGTCATCAATGACAACATCGAGCACTATGAGTCAAAATCTAAAGTGTTTTCCAAGTTTAATATACAATTTTATTTTCTATATTCATGCAGATTTACGAAATACATTTAAAAGTATATTAAAATGTATTTTCAAAGTACTTTTAAACAGTATTTTGAAGTATTTTCAAAACACTTTCAAGATAATTTTCAAAATATTGCAATGTTCTTTAATTTTTGGTTTAAATTTGAATAGTTAACTGAAATTTTGTTCAACCAATCTGAAAACTTAAAACGAACGAAAGTTATATTTATATCTATGAACTACGGTGGCTCGCAACTGCCATCTAATTTCTTAACTTTTTTATTAAAAAAAACAAATTTTTTGTTACTATAAATAGCCACTTTGTTACTATAAATAGACATGTGTGCTATTTATAGCAACCAAAATTTATTAACTTTTTTAATTTAAAAAAAATTCTTGTTACTATAAATAGCCACTTTGTTACTATAAATAACACACTTGCAGTATCTATATCACACATAGTCGATGACAACATCCAGCACTCGATCTTGAATCAAAGGCTAGCCAATGTGCAAAAAATAAAGTTCAATGTCCATGACAACATCGAGCACTCGATGCTAAACCAAAGCCAAATCGATGTGCACAAAATTAGGCCAAAAACGGTGCAAATCCAAAATTCCGTTAATTAGTCATACTAAGTCAATTCGTTTAGGACAACATTGAGCACTCGATGTTAAACCAAAGCCAAACCGATGCGCACAAAATTAAGTCAAAAACGGTGCAAATCCAAAATTCAGTTTAGTCATACTAAGTCAATTCGTTAATGACAACATCGAGCACTAGATCTCGGGCCAAAGCCGAACCGAGAAGCACAAAATTAGGTCAAAAACGGTGCAAATTCAAAATTCCGTTAATTAGTCACACTAAGTCAAATCGTTTATGACAACATCGAGCACTCGATGTTAAACCAAAGCCATACCGATGAGCACAAAGTTAGGTCAAAATCGGTGCAAATCCAAAATTCAGGTAATTACAGTCTGTGCCTCTGAGGCAATTATCGGAGTTTAGAGGCACTGCCTCTATTGGCTCTAACTTTCAGAGGAGCACCGTTGTTATCACGAATAGGCCTACTCTGTATAAGTAGTACCCCGCTATAACTTTAGGTTCAAACTTCTAACCAGATCATTTTCCTTGAAAACCCATCAATACAACCACTAATGCATAGCCCATATGGTTTCAGTTTGTAATAGCCGTCAATATGCCATATATTATTGGCCCTGTAGCATAATAGGCCCTGCGACGTAGCCGTTTTACAGTTTCAGAGCCATTCCAGTGGAATCCAAGGTAGTAAGGATTAGCCGAACATCTTCTCTGGAAACAACCAATCATTCCTGCAAGCAGCGTAGCAGTGTGCACGCATCCATCGGTAGCCGTGTAGGGAACCTGGCTGCCACAAACGATTGCTTACAAATCTAAACACTTCTTCTATTGGCGATGAAACTGAGCGGCGATAATTATTAACATAAAATAACACTAATAACAATGATGTAATAATCCTATGAGTTTGAGCCAGAACAGCCAATATCTCGAGTACGAGAGCCCTAAATCAAAGTACAGAGCAACTAACCTGGAATTTTGGATTTGCACCGTTTTCAACCTCATTTTGTGTTCATCGGTTGGCTTTGGCTCGAGATCGAGTGCTAGATGTTGTCATTGACGAATTCACTTAATATGACTAATTACCTGAATTTTGGATTTGCACCGTTTTTGACCTAATTTTGTGTGTGCTCATCGGTATGGCTTTGACTCGAGGTCGGGTGCTCGATGTTGTCATAAAGGAATTGACTTAGTATGATTAATTAACTGAGTTTTAGATTTACACCGCTTTTGGCCTAATTTTGACTAGTTTTATATTTTCACATCGGTTTGACTTTGGTTTAACATCAAGTGCTGGATGTTGTTATGGACAGTGAACTTTATTTTTTGCACATTGGCTAGCCTTTGATTCAAGATCGAATGCTGGATGTTGTCATCGACTATGTGTGATATAGATACTGCTAGTGTGTTATTTATAGTAACAAAGTGCTATTTATAGTAACAAAGAAATTTGTTTTGTTTTTTTAATTAAAAAAAAGTTAATAAATTTTGGTTACTATAAATAGCACACATGTCTATTTTTAGTAACAAAGTGGCTATTTATAGTAACAAGAAATTTGTTTTTTTTATAAAAAAAGTTAAGAAATTTTGGTTACTATAAATAGCACACATGCCTATTTATAGTAACAAAGTGGCTATTTATAGTAACAAGAAATATGTTTTTTTTAATAAAAAAAAGTTAAGAAATTTGATGGCAGTTGCGAGCCACCGTAATGAACTAGTTTTTGTTCTTGATTGTTTAGCTGACAACGTGTGCATACTCTATTTCCAATATATTCTAAATAAATAACATTTGTATTAATTAATCTTACATAATGTTATTTTATTGTTAATTAATCATTATCTTAATTTAAGGGGATTTTAAAGGAGTGTCTCGAATCTGTATTAGTTTGAATTTAAAGTATGATCTTTTGGTCAAACTGTTAATAATTGAATTATATTAACTTAAGAAGGCATTAAATTTAATTTTGCTACATTTTAACAATTTTAAAGTAATATTTCAACTTTTAAAAATATTTTATTTAAAAATTTGTCCATCACTAACGGTATAACGTATTAAATGTAACGTTCAAATGTGTAACATTTGAACTATGTAATAGATGAACGATGTAACAGATGAACTGTATAACATATGAACGGTGTAATAGATGAACTATGTAACAGATGAACGGTGTAACAGATGAACGGTGTAACAGATGAACGATGTAACAGATGAACTGTGTAACAGATGAACGGTGGAAGGTATGAACGGTGGAAGAGAAGCTGGGCTGTATATACTGTAGGAGTGAAGAACTGGTGTAGAGCTGGAGGGAGGATGGTTGTGGCTGTTTACAGGGAGTCTCGGGGGAAATGCACAAAGTGAGGCTAAGCTTATTGACGCTGGGTGACCTGAACACTCGAGCTTATGTAATACACTGCTCCAATTCTACTCCATCCGTCTCTCTCTATCTCTATCTCTATCTCTATCTCTATCTCTCTCTCTCTCTCTCTCTCTCTCTCTCTCTCTCTCTCTCTCTTCATTGAGATAGGCCTATGCGTACGCTTGTTTCAATCGCACTCAATGGTCACCGGTTGTCTGCTTCAAGACCTATGACTGTTTCGCATTATGTTTTCTACTTTCTCTCTTTCTATTGAAGATAAAGACTTCGGTGCGCGTAACACGGGCAATGCTCTATATTCCTCTAATCTTAATATGGTATGTCTAAAAAATGCATGTCCAATGCGATGTCCAAACAATGTCAAATGCAACGATCTTTAACTAATTATTTGGTCTAACTACACGGTGATTATGCAATAAATGATAATAAATTAATAATATAGGGCCTATAATAAAATAAACTATAATGCAATACATTATTACAGTAATTAAAAATATAACTAATGCAGTTCCGAAAAAGTTAAAGCTAAACAAATGTGATTATAGGATAAATTACTTATAGATCAAGAAATGTGAAGGAAACATTGTCCACATTACTGAATGTGCGTAAAGAAGAGCCTAAAGAGAGTACAACGTTCCAACTGAAAATCGATTGATTGGAAGACAGACATGGTGCACTTTCTTTCGAGTCTTAAATGTGACAGCCGAACACACACATACACACACAAAAAGTGAGAGAGAGACCCATCTTTTTCCGCCATAGGTCTACATTTTGACCCGCTTGCCTTGGATCTTGGACTTGCACTGTTTTGATCTCGCTTTCTCTTGTGGTCTCTGTGTAATGTGTACTCAGTCGTCATCGTATAGTGTTTTGACCCCTGTTTGTGCAGAGTCTGCAAGAGACGTCCCTGACATTGCATTATGGCGTGGAATTGAACGTTAAATTCTTATTGACTGATTGAAGGATTGATTGATTGATTGAATAATTGATTTATAGAGAGAGAAGTAGCAAAAAAACCTTTTCTTTCAAGCAGAAATATCCTATATTACCTTCGCTCAGCAGCACTAAACTGCTGTGTCTTTGTGTGTTTGCATGTATCTCTGCGGTTATCTGTCTGTTTTCCTTCACGGAATTTGAGCGAATCGAATCCTAACCCAATAATAAGAGCATTAGCGTCAGCGACCAATCAGCGGCTATGTGACAATCCTACACCCAGACCATCAATCCTAGACCAATCACAGGTTTCGATACATTTCACATATCAATTTACCTTTCACTGGATTGTCCATCAATCTTCATAGTAAAGAGGATATTGTAGCTCGTTCAGTTTTGCCTTTAAAGTGCTGATAGAGTTCTGTTACTAGATCTATGAATGACTCTGTTACTACTGACAGAGTTCTGTTACTAGATCTATGATAGACTCTCTGTTACTACTGACAGAGTTCTGTTACTAGATCTATGATAGACTTGCTGTTACTACCGACAGAGTTCTGTTACTAGATCTATGATAGACTCTCTGTTACTACTGACGGAGTTCTGTTACTAGCCAGAATACTGAGAGATTTGCTATTACTATTAATTTACAACTGACTGACTGCTTTACTACATCGCATCTAAAGCCTAACACTGATCAACAAAACTATTGCAGACGATGGGTTTTACTTTGACTATAAATGTATTTCATATATAGTATTTCACTCGGTATTTATTGCTATCCATTTATTACTTCTATTAAACTATATTAGAAACAAGCTGCCGTAGTCTAGTGGTATAGCATCAGCCTTTGATCCTGACGTCTAGTGGTCGATTGTTACTTGTGCCTCTCTTGGTAACTTATCTTTTGAATACTAAGATAACCCCTGCAACAAAATTCTAAATTTACTTCCAGATTTCCACAGCTCAGTTCACTCTGGATTCTTTCCTCCATTTCGGACTGATCATTTCCCAATTTACTGTGCGTGTTTTAATAGAACTTATTTAACAAATCTTCTTGGTTTGGCTTCATGGTGCTCAATGTTGCTATGGACAACACTATGCGGTGGATCATTGTTGCATTAAGCTGGGCAAGGTTTATATAATAAGACAGAGGTGCTAGAGCCTGTGGGAGTAGCCACTGAGAGCTGATATTTAGAGGCTTGGTCAGTAGAACGAGCTAGAGCTCCCAAAGGAATCTGGACACAGCGCCATACAATGAGGTAGCTGTGCCCAGTGTGTGTGTAAGTGTGCGTGTCTGTGTGTGTGTCTCTGTGTGTCTGTCTGTGTGTGTGTGTGACTGCGCGTATTTTTGGGTATGTATGATTTATGTGATTGTGTGTGATTGCTTGTGGGTGTGCACGTATTGGCCTGGTACAGGATCACTGTTTTCTCTTCTGCACAAGTTTGTAATGACGGGACGCGGAGACGTCCCTGATATCATCCTTGTATGATGAATCAAACGTTAAACCTCTATTTATTGTTAATGAATGAATATATGAATTATTGATTGATTTGTTTATTTATTTAAAGAGTGGTTTATTGATTTATTTAGAGATTAATTGATTGACAGATTGATTGATTGATTAATTGATTGATTTATGGGTTGATTGATCGATTGATTGATATATGGAGTGATGGATGGGTTGATTAATTGATTGACTGATTGATTCATTAATTGATTAATTGATCGATTGATCGATCGATTGATTTATGGATGGATTGATGGATGCATTGACTGATTGATAGATTTATTAATTATTGGCATTAGACCAATAGAATATGACACATGCGCGCTATGCAGCACTGGATATAGAGTCCTGTATAGTGTAACACTGGATAATACATTTTGAGTCCTATACAGTATTGTGTAACAGCATTTACTGGATTGTAACCACTACCGTACGTTCAACCCCTGTGCCTCAGCTTCATAAGAATCTCCTCCCATTGTGTCACAGTCTGTTTATCTGCCTAGTCAATAGTAGCTTTTGTGCTTTACTTATAAATTACTAACTTTTGTTCCGTTTAGTATCGTTAAGTTGTTCAGCAAAGCATAGATTATATAAACAATAAGAACGTGCATGTAGTTAGATAAACGCATAACAATACAAAGAGGCTGCTATAAAAGAGCCATATCTCTGTTCTGTAATATCATAATTAGTAGCTATAGCAGAGTCTGATTGAGCACTTTCAGTGAGGTTGCGTCTGATATCAACACTGGGTTAGGAAACTGTTAATAGACTAGCTGATTAAACTAATGAATTTTGATGTAGGGTTTGATTTGATGCTAGAATACCTCTATCGGGTACTTCTTTGTACTTTACTAATCAAAACTGGTATCCAGTAAAGAAAGAAGATATGGGGAAACTAGAGGCATCGGAAATGTGGTTATGGAGAAGGATGGAAACGATTAGTTTGACTGGCAATACTACAAATGAAGAAGTTCTTGAAAGATTCGGTACAGATAGACAGTTATAAATGTGATAAGAAATAGAAAGAAAAGAAAGCTGGACAGAACATATTATAAGGGGATGGCTTGTTAAAGGCTGATAAGGAGGAATGCAAGGTAAGAGAGTTAGAGGAAGACCGAGATATGAGATGTTGGATGATCTGATAACATATTCATAAATAGAGATAAAAAGGAAGGCAGAGGATAAAATTGGTTGGAAGAGTTATATGCCACAAACCTGCCGTTAGGCAGTGTACTAGAACAAGAAGACTGATAATCTACTAATAAATAAGTGTCGTTGATAGAATATATCTCTAGGGTAATTAGTTGTATTGCACTAGTGAATACTGGTAGACAGGATTTGCTAATTGGAATACGTTCATAGGGTAATTAGTTGCATTGATCTCATAAATACTGATGGATAGGATTTGGTGACTGGATACATCTTTATGGTATTTAGTTGTATTTTGCTAAAGAATACAAATGGATAAAATTTCATGATGGAATACATCTCGGGCAGCCTGTGTGGTGGAGAGATACCAGCATCAACTCAACGATGAGGAATAACAAGAGCTCGTCGTCACCTAGGTCTGTTCCTCCTCCAAGCTGTGTTATTATTATATATGTTATATATATTATATATATCATATATATATATATATATATATATATATATATAATATATATAATATATATAACATATATAATATATATAATATATATATATATATATATATATATATATATATGATGCATATAATATATATATATATATATATATATATATAGGTCCTCTATATATATATATATATATATATATATATATATATATATATCATCATCATCATCCTCCCTTGAAACTCAGTTTAACTAGGGTTGGGATACAAATGGACTGTCTCAAATCCTCTCTGTCCTAGACACACCACCAGCCAATCCCCTATTTGTGACTTCCATTCCTTTAAAATTTTGTAGAAATTTCTGGAGCCTAAACACTCACCAACCGAATGCCCTTTCTGACGTTGGTATGGATCTTAGTACTTTAGTCGCCTTCTACGACACTTGCAGTAACCGGCTGGTCAATTCTTCAAATAACCCGGACACAAACACGGGAACATTATATATATATATATATATATATATATATATATATATATATATATATATATATATATTACATATTTGTTTCTATATATGCGCATAATTTAACAAAATTATTAGTAAATTATTAGTAAACAGGAGAGTTTTCTCAGGGAATGACGCCCTTGTCTAGTAAATGCTAGTCGAAGCTGAGGAAGTTACCTTTTAGGTTTAGGGTATGGGTTAGGGTTAGGGAAAGGTGTGCTATTATCTAAAAAGTTAAATTTAAAAAGTGGTAGCAAACAAATTACAAGCTTCCCGGACTATTCAACCTCTGCGCTATTACGTCTGACTGAAAACATTCAATGCCACTCTCATTATATATACTGTCGTATTTATAATGCTTGTTAATAGAGTTCAGCCTGTGCGATACATCATTATCTATCGACTACGCTCCATTCAAGCCGATTAGTTACATTGTTAAAACCCCGATGCTGCTGTGTCCCCATCTCTAAGCAAGCCAATATCTATCCCCATCTCTAAGCAAGCCAATATCTATCCCATCTCTTACTAAGCCAATCTCTAACCAAACCAATTCTCAGCAATCTACCGGTCGCTCTCTCCATCCATGGCGACGTGCTAAACATGTGTGCTTCTTTTAAACATTTGTGCTTCGTTTAAACATGTGTGCTTCGTTTAAACATTTGTGCTTCGTTTAAACATGTGTGCTTCGTATAAACATTTGTGCTTCGTTTAAACATTTGTTAGGCTACTCTATCTAGCTCATCTACCACTAGGCTTATTACATTGTTACCCCACTCTGGTTTCATCGATTAATAATAGCAACAAATATGATGAATCAACTACGCAGATTTGATTGGACAGATTTTCAGTTACATGAAGACAAAGCGCGTATCCTGTGCAAAAATCTATCAGTACAACAATCGAGTCATGCCGGTCTAAACCCGTGCAGCTTTCCGACGTCTCGTCCTATTGAACGTGTCTTGTGTCACAATTTCGACAGTTCGGCTTTTGATGGAAAAGAGAAATGTTCGGATTTTGTCACAGATGTCGCATTAATAGTATTTCAGAAACACTCGCTTTCTCCAATGCTTTATCATCTGTCCTCCTCTTGTGTTTACAACCAGAAGTATAACAATTTACCAAGCACTGCCAATCTTCATTAATACCACCAGTGTCATCAGTGCACAGTTAATTCAGTTGTTTCGTTTAACACGAACAGAAGCAACTTTCGATTGTAGAAGTAAGAAAGTTTTTAGAGAAAAGTGAACAATTTCACTTATGTTACTTTATGTTACTTTATATTACTTATGTTACTTTATGTTACTTATGTTACTTTATGTTACTTTATGTTACTTTATATTACTTTATATTACTTTATATTACTTTATATTACTTTATGTTACTTTATATTACTTTATGTTACTTTATTTTACTTTATGTTACTTTATGTTACATTATATTACTTATGCTACTTTATGTTACTTTATATTACTTTATGTTACTTTATATTACTTTATATTACTTTATGTTACTTTATATTAGTTTATGTTACTTTATATTACTTTATGTTACTTTATATTACTTTATATTACTTTATGTTACTTTATATTAGTTTATGTTACTTTATATTACTTTATGTTACTTTATATTACTTTATATTACTTTATGTTACTTTATGTTACTTTATATTACTTTATGTTACTTTATATTACTTTATATTACTTTATGTTACTTTATGTTACTTTATATTACTTTATGTTACTTTATATTACTTTATATAACTTTATGTTACTTTATGTTACTTTATGTTACTTTATATAACTTTATATAACATTATGTTACTTTATGTTACTTTATGTTACTTTATGTTATTCACCAGAAGGCTTAGTCGGGGGCGCTATATTAAAGGAATAGAGGCCCTGAAGAGTTTGACCCTGAAAGTCAGTATTTGTCTGGAAGATGATATTCGAATGCATGAACGCATTTAATAGACTTTAAAATAGATGTCCACGATGATGGAGATCCCCAGACCGTGGAATGGACTCGCCGAGAGCTGCAGCTGTGAGCAGCTGTCCAACGTAGATGAAGAAGACTCGTCGATGTTGTGCTCACAGCTGATATATCTATACTCTAGGTCTCTCTGAGATCAACTAGGTTCCCGTAATGGAGAGGACGGGGTTCACCTTTAGGGGAGAAGAAAAATCAATGAGAAACGTCACAAGTTAGTTTTAGCGTCAGCTTTGAGATACCCGCATCAGTATAAGAGTCTCCGATCAGAGTCTTATTTCCTTACTGGAATCGTAAGCTACGGATAAACGGGCGCTAGGAAATTTTCAATCAATCAATCAAAAATAATAGGGAACTGTGAGCCGTAGACGACTGAGGAGTGAACAAACAGTGAGACATTTGTTACACTAGGAGAGGCAGGAAAACAGCGAGAAAAAAGAGTTGAAAGCGGTATGAGAGAGAGAGAGAGAGAGAGAGAGAGAGAGAAAGAGAGGAAACTAGGAGGATTAAATTACACACATCTAAGAAGATGAAATTATAACATAGTGGCGCACAAAGTAACACTAAATCAATAGAAGCTTGCATGTAAATCAATCAATGAATTGATTATAAGTAGCTAGATTGTTTCCTGTCTAATGTTCACAGTAAAGTTCACAGCAAGTCCTAGCTTCTTAGTGACCTCAAGATTTCATCAGCCGTGACCCACTTGGGAATCTAAAACCAATGACTGCTGGAGTTTTATGTGACGACTAAGAGCAATGTCGATGTTTGTGCGTCAACATTGTAAGACACTGTTACGTGCCGTAGTGCATTTCTCCAAGCTTGTACACTGGTTTTGCACTACTGGTTTTTCGCTAGTATGTTAATTAATTCTCAAATGTATTTATTAATTCTCAAATGTCTATTCTTGCGTGATTACTGGCTGTCAACTAGATAGGGTATATATACCCTCTTGATGGCCTTGTGCTTGTATGATACTTGTATGTGTACTTCAGTAAACACACTTATCCCATAAGACAATAATGAAGAAATCAACTTGTGTGTGGCCGCGACATAGATTCCTAAATTCCACTGATATACTCACGGTAGACTCCGCCCAGTGTACAAGCCCACAGTGGGCACATTGCCAGTGAGCTGATACCACTTTGTATGGGACACTGAGGAACGAAGGACTGCAGCTGTCACTTAAATAAATTGTAGATAGAAGTGCTCGTGAATGAGCGCGGTAGTACTGTTACCATGCAGACTATAACACATTTGCGCCTAGGACAGTCGTAATGCGGAGATGCAGTTATAGTAATAATGACTGTAAAGTGATAACGGATGCTAAGTGTCCACTCAACCACAGTCATGCTGTAGACAGCGCACTCTGGCGGTCACTTTGAATTGTTTTACAACTTCTACCCCCCCCCCCCCACCCATCCTCTTCTCTCCTGCTGACTGCAGGTCCATGGCATACTCTCGTCTAACGACTCTGAGTCTACAGGGTTAGACCACATTCTAATTACACATCTTAAAAACCTGTCCGACTGTCTATCAGACATCAGTATTGCAAGGCAGAGTGATATTGAGATAAGATTAACTAACCCTACTAATAATAACACAAGAAACAAGCAGGAAACTGGCGGTAGAAAATAGAATGTAATGAAATCTATTGGATTGTAATAAACCCTACATAAGTTTCAAAGTCTTCCGATGATTTAAAATAGTTAGTTATCAGGAACAGAAACGTTCAGGGCGATTTAAACTGTTGAGGTTGTGAGTGAGAGCGCTGATGAAAAGTTACTAACGCAGTTTTACCGAATAGCTATTTCATTTACCGTACACCTTACAGTATCAAAAGCTTTGCCATGGTCTCAAAAATTCGACGAAGAAACAAAATCACACTAGGATAAAGATAGTGAAAACCTTGGTTTGGACCACGCTATTATATGAATGTGAAACATGGATCATAAGGAAGGATGATATCAGAAAACTGAAATCATTGGAAATGTGGATATGGAAATGAACTGAAAGGATTGGCTACAAATGAGGAAGTCCTGGAGAGAGTTGGCACGGATAGAGAGTTGGTAAATGTATTGAGAAATAGGAAGAAGAGCCGGATACGACACATTCTAGAGGGGGGGGGGGAGGGCGGAGATCTATTAAAAGAGGTCTTAGAAGGTAGAATGGAAGGCAAAAGAGGCAGGCCGAGATTAGGTATGTTAGGTGATTTAAACCACTCATATGTGGAAATAAAATAATATATATATATATATATATATATATATATATATATATATATATATACATGCATATATATATATATATACATGTATATATATATATATATATATATATATATATATATATATATATATATATATATTGAAAGAGAGAGAGATAGGGAAGGCAGGAGAGAGGAAGGGAGGAGTGGGGACTGTGGGGTAGGGACACTCATGGAGAATGGTTGTAGGATTGAACGGTTTCTTGTCACGTGTAGCGGAATGGACGCAACCTGTAGCCACAGAAAAGATTGTTAGAAATTAGAGATGGGAAGCGACACAACGATCAACTTTAGGATTCGTCTGCTTATACATCTGATACATCAATAATGTCTTTTATACTCATCATCATCATCATCATAGTCGTCGTCATCAACTTTTAAGCTGCTCTAGCTTAAATTAATCTCATAAAATGTTTAATTCTTGTTAAACTACTGACTTTACGGTAAGATCAAAATTACAAATTTTAATTTTTGTTTCGATTCGGAGTTGGTGCTTTTCCCATCTCTAATATGAATAGTTGTCTGAAATAGTGATAGCAAAAAGCTTTTCGAAAGTAGCGAAAGAAACATGGAGACAAGAGTAGTAATGTTTTCAATGTAAAGACTAAACTTGAAGAAACTAGCAAGTAGCAGTTGTGGCAAATAATAATGCAAATGCATTGGCTCTATTTATATATATTTCTTATAAATATTGATTGATTGGCTGACTGAATGACTGATTGGCTGGTTGATCGATGATGATTGACTGATTGATTGATTGAGTAGACTGAAGAGCATGGCGGCGACAGAGTTCTATCCAAGGGAGGGCTCGAGACTGTCACGTGACCTGGATGACGACAGCGTAGAGGATGACGAGGAGTTCAGGTTCCGTCAGGAGCATGAGCCCACGTGAGTGATGATTGATTGATTCATTGATTGATTTATGGCATGCGCCCACGTGAGTGCTGATTGATTGATTGATTTATGGCATGAGCCCAAGTGAGTGCTGATTGATTGATTGATTTACTAATTTATTGATTGATGACACGAGCCCACGTGAGTGCTGCTTGATTGATTAATTGATTGATTGATTGATTGATTGATTGAATGATGACATGAGCCCACGTGAGTGCTGATTTATTGATTGATTTAATGATTTATTTATTGATTGATTGATTTATGGCATGTGCCCATGTGTTTTCAGGCTTGAGGCTTAGTGTTTTTAGGTCACTCTGTATGGTTTAGTGCTATGGAAATGACGACAAAATTTACTAATATTTTTAGTTTAGAGTTATCTACATGTACACCTCTAGGATGTTATATACACTGGATGAAGCACTGCACTCGTGTTGATCAACACCTCTAGGATGTTATATACACTGGATGAAGCACTGCACTCGTGTTGATCAGCACCTCTAAGATGTTATATACACTGGATGAAGCACTGCACTCGTGTTGATCAACACATCTAGGATGTTATGAACACTGGAGGTCGCGGTCTAGAGCTCTTGGGCGATATTTGCTAGAAGGTCAATGCTAGACGATTAGATATGCAGGTAGCAACCTGACTGCAATAAATCTATAAATCCATTAGCAAACATTAATAGCTGGCGTTCCCACGTGATAACTACTGCATTGATGTAATCCTCAAACACACACAAACACACATACATATACATACGCACACTAACACATACACACACATCCATGCAGGCTACAAAGAACGCATAATATGAATAAACTGTTTCCACACCAGATATAAACTTCTGATGTCTCTGGTTTGTCGTTCGATCAATCAATCAGCTAATCTACAAATACAAAGATTACGCAATCAAAATATTATTCAATACATACATCAGTCAACATATACATCGATCTAGCGACACTAGAGCAATAGATTAGCGGATTGATTTATTATAGATAAACTAAATGATAGATTAATGAATGATTTATTCATAGAATTGATTGATTGATTGGTCGATTGATTAATTGATTGATTGACTGATCGATTGATTGGTTGATCGATTGATTGATTGATTGATTGATCGATTGATCGATTGATTGATTGTTTGATTGATTGGTTGATTGACTGATTGAATGATTGGTTGGTTGATTGATTGATTGATTCACGCAGATGTCGAGGTAACACACTGAGACTGTTGGACAGCAATCCTCTACAGGTGGCGCTGTATGTACTCGTGGTGCTCGATGCTGTCGTGGTCATCGCTGAAATACTGCTCGATCTGCACGCTATGAGAAGTGAGAGAAAATCAATACGATGATTTATAAATCAATAATTTATTCATCGATTGATCTACCTTGCAGTCGATCACAATCAATCATTCAATCAATCAATCATTCTATCAATAAATAAATCGGTCAATCAACCCATCAATCAATATGTCAATCTATCAATTAATCAGTCAATCCATCAATCAATTCATCAATTAATCTATCAATCCAAAAATAAATCAACCAAAGCTTCAATAAACCGTAGTATGCAACTATGCATCTAAAAAGTGTATATGAGTAAAGTAGTATTTACTTTCACATGATGACGCAGCAAAAACAAAAGTCGTAATTGCTTGATTTGTCTGTGAATGCGTCAGAGAGCTCGACCACTTGACGCTACAAGTATGGGACACTAGGGTGGGAATAGAGCAAGTCCAATGATCCGGGGTGTACACGGATAGAGAAAGGAAAGAGATGTTGCAGTAGAAAGGAAGGAGATAATATTGGTACGGATAGAGATCGAAGAGGGAATGATCATCCTGGCATGGATATTGGTGGAATGAGGAAGAATAATGCTGTTACGGATATTGATATCGAAATAGTATCGTAAATGTGACAGACTTTTGAGTGTATGCCACTCAGTCACTTCTCCTAATTAAAGTCGGGATATGGCGTTTGAAGTTAAACCGTCAAAGTCTCTTTCTTTCTGTTACTTTCTGATTCTGCTTATCCTAGAAAGTGTCGCCCGTTTACCCTCTTTCTCTGTCTCTCTCTCTCACTCTCTTGTTCTCTCTCTGTCTGTCTCTCTCTGCCTCTCTTTCTCTCTCTCTCTCTCTCTCTCGTCCAAGGCTCGCCTTCATACTCTGACTCTGTTGTCACGCTCCATAAAGAGCCATAGATCAACATGTTAATCTCTTCTCATAAGAGCTTACACATGGCTCTTACATGCCTCTTGCTTGGCAATATATTCTGTATTAGTCTGTAGAATCTTGCACGCATCACATGCCAGTTACTGGAGTTAAATTGTTCCAATTCTACTTGTACACTGCAGCAGCTAGCCGAATCCCGAAAACACATTTCTAGCATTTTTCACGTGCAGAGAGATATATGCGGCTTTAACTCTAGTCAAGTCTTTAGCCATGATTATGTTGTACATGAAAAAATGAGAATCTCTTCATCAGGCACTATCATTAAGGTTATTCAGAATATGTAACCGAAGGTTTATTGAATGCGTGGGGTATTTGGGAAGGGTAGGTCGGATGCATGATATGGAATGTTACAGGCGCTGATAAAGTAGTAAAAACGACGAGAGAAGGGGGGAGGGGGTCCAATACTTCAGGGTGTGGGGTAGGGTGAAATTGTGGAGTGGAAATCTGGCAGAACATAAAGTAACGGGGAAGTGAGGCGTGAAGGCTTGCGTCAGAAAGTAATTGAATTTTATCTTTCATCTTGCAGCAGCCGCATTCATATCTCTCTTTCTTCCTTCAATATCTCACTTCCTTGTAGTGTTCAATTTCCTTCAACCAAACAACCACTTATCCAATCCTGTCCCTACACTCCACGTCACTCCAGTTTTCCATCTCTCCAATCAGGACTGATAACTGAATGGCGCTCCTTGTTCCACTGGTCCAGACATCACGCAACGAGTATCCTCCACTCTTCCGTCTCATGAACATAAAGCACTGAGTGGTTAAATCATCGACTAAACTATCCAGACAGCGACATTAAACTGTTCAGCTGTAATAGTAATTGTTCAGCTGTAACAATAGTAGTACAATTGTAACAGTAGTAGTTCAGCTCTACCTAATAAATATATTTCTCTCTCTCTAGTTCAGCAGCTGATTTAACTTGAGCCTCTCGCGGGATACGTAATTGCTGTCACGTGATATCAAGATCAAAGCATTACTGTCACGTGATACCAAGGTCAAAGCATTGATGTCACGTGGTATCAAGGTCAAGGCATTATTGTCACGTGGTACCAACAATTTGTTGATAATCAATTACTCGGAATCAAATACTCAATTGTCATGCCAATCAAGTAAACATTAAGTAATTTATCAAATAGCAACAACCAGTTACAACAATAACAGCAACAGCTACAACCAACAACAACATCAGCTATAATCAACAACATCAACATCAATAGCCATCAACCAAGCATCCTATCAGATTCTAGATCAAGCAGCTGCTGGTAGAGGTACGATGAAGCAGTGACCTTGAGAGTGTATTGAAGAATAGGCACATTGGATATAGTTGATCGAGGAAAACTGTAGAAGAGAGATAGTATCTAGAGAGAGAGAGAGAGAGAGAGAGAGAGAGAGAGAGAGAGAGAGAGAGAGAGAGAAAGAGAGAGAGAGCTAATATCTGGAGAGAGCGAGAGAGAGAGAAAGAGAGAGAGAGAGTGAGAGAGAGCTAATATCTGGAGAGAAAGAGAGAGAGAGAAAGAGAGAGTGAGAGAGAGATAAAGAGAAAGAGAGAGTTGACATCTCTGAAAAGAGAGAAAGAGAGGGAGGGAGTAAAGAGAGAGGGGAGAGAGATTTTAGTGATATTAGGCGCTGGAGAGAATCGACTGTCGGGTTTTATGACTTGCATCACTGATGATGATGATGATGATAAGGATTCACTGATGATGATGATAAGGATTCACTGATGATGATGATGAGTTTGATAAAGATTCTAATGATAATCAAGCACAGAACTACATGTACAGTGAATATACATGTAGTCCTGTACATGCATTTACATAACATTTAATTTCTCTCTCTCTCTCTCTCTCTCTTCTCTCTCTACTCCGTATTCTATAAACCATACATACGAATATATATATATATATATATATATATATATATATATATATATATATATATATATATATATATATATATATATATAACTATATATATATAGCCGGTCTCCTGACGGGCTCTTCAAATACTGCGGTATCATCATAATGTTACTTACATAAGTGCAGCTTAATGTGATGATGATAGGCCTACAGTATATTCAAACGGTGCTCAGTATGATGATGTACTCTGATGAAAAGTATGATGATACAGTGTATTAACTGATGATTACAAGATTGACGATAAATGTTGATAACTAGGATGATGATGACGACGATGATGATGATGATGATGATGATGTTTGCGGCAGGTCAGTACAGGGAAGCCTCCTCGGACCTGGAGAAAGCGACTGAGTTCCTGAAGGACGTGTTCAGAGAAGAGTTAGGCGACTACTCTGAGGACAATATCCAGTACATCCTAGACAAGCTCCAACCCCTCAGATCCCACAACAAATCTCTTACCAACTCCTCCCTCCTCCCTCATACACCGGAGCCTCTGCTGCCGCTACTCAGGCTCAAGAGACATCTCGAGTCTCAGCCACCAATCACAAGTGCTGATACAACCACAGTATTATCTAAAACAAAGCCTGATTTGTCGCCCGGTAAAAGTTTGATCCCTAGCACTGTACAAGTTACCACCGTAGATCCAAATGCTAGGGTGCTAGAGAAACCTTCGTGGACCACCAAATCTGTTACTGCTGGTGATTTTGTTAAGCAATATGGTGACGTTTTAACACTTGAACGTAGTAATTCCGTTTTTTACGATATTGAAGGTCGTGATAACAACTATTATTATTATGATTACGACGACTCTAGGACACTAAGTAAAGAAATGAAAAGCAATACTTCACTTGAGAAAGAAGAGAATGCAAGTAGCCTTACAGCTCTGAGCGGGTCAAATCTGAATCATGCAGTGCCATCTGCAATAGGTTATTTAGAAGTGAAGAATAGTCGCAATTATGTCAATAAAAATGACGTTTTCTCAAAGCTATCTTCAAAGTTTCTTTCCATTGAAGGAGACGGCATTAGTAAAGAAAAGAAAGAGACACTGAAGGATATGCTTGCACATTCATATAGACGGACATTAGATGACAGGAAGAAAGGAATAAGTAGAGGTCCAGACGGTACTGCACCTGTTGTGGCTGTTTCGGTTGATCAGGGGTTGACTGGAGGTAAGCCTTCAAATAGCGCAGCTGTGATATCAGCACAACACAACGCGCATGTACTAAATCAGCTGCTGAACAATCCTAGCTCTCCTATTGGTGCTAATTTAAATTCAAATACCGCAGTCGCGCTCAATCAGTTGAAGCGTTCCGCCAATCACGAGATATCTCATGACGTCATCGATACGTCACAGCGGCGTTCAACCAATCAGCGTCGCTCAGCGTCCTCGCAGGAAGATTTTGATTATGATATGACTAGAGAGGATGCGTACAACGCCACGTTGCACAACTCGTCGTCTGTAAGACTGTACGCTAAGCGCTACACATACGCCGATAAGATGCTAAAGATGGCGCACATGTTCCACTATGCTGGGATTGCAATCCTCGGTCTTTTCGTTCTACAGGTACAATTCTACATAGCAGTATTTCTATTAATTAACTTGACAGCAATATTTTATTTTATTAAACAGTTGGTAAAGGTAATGTTAAAGTCAGTTTCCCCACTCGAAAGCGATGTCAGTGACGGGAGAACCCAGGATTTGAATCCTGTACGTACTGATCAGCGGTCGAGTATCTTACCGACGTCGCCACTGTCTACAGCCAGCAAGCATTGAGAGCAATCTGTCCACACCGCCAGATGTGGTCTGGTAGTTAATGATAAAAAATAGTAGTTATTCTTATACATAATAATTGCTACACTTTCAGTTAAATTTCTTCTTCAGCACACTGCCAAGTGGCAGGTCCAAGGTACATATTCATATTCAAAGTCTGCTTTCTCACTCCATAAGAGCACTCCTTAGATCAACAAGTTAATCCCTTCACAAAGTCTATGCTATTTCCATACCTTATGTAGCCTATAGCTTGGGAAAAGTATGGCTTCTGAGGTGGTAAAAGTTAAAAGATGAAATAACAGCGATAATATTTGTTATTTCTGATGTTCTATGGTTTTTTTGGTAAAGTTAAATATGGTTTGACTTGTAGTGGTCAATTGTGATCATATTTTGATCCATAAAGGCTAAGTTTGACTTTATTGCTCTATTGTACAAATTATGACCGTATTTTGACTTTATAACTTCCAACCTGGGGGGTCGTAGAACAATTAGTATTGCATTTCTTAGCGTTTAAAGTCCTCGTCGTATACACAGATCTATTTAATTTTTACGTTATTGACTTTTGCCCGTCCTATACTGATTTTATCTGTCTTACGTCATCACTGGCAGGTGCTTGCTTCATTATTCATGTTTTCATTACGGCACGAATCAATTACTAGCAGCAATTAGCGACAACAACATTTAGTTTATTAGCGACTTGTCCTAGCCCATTTCACATGATCACGTGATCATGTGATCACATGATCATGTGATCACGTAATCATGTGATCACGTGAACACTTGAGAGAGTGAGTGTTGACAGCTTTGAATGAAAAAATTCCAAATGATGTTAGAAGGTTATTCTTAAATTCGCGCCGGCAGCAATCGATGCGCAAAGCATAGGTGGCGATTACTATTAACCATGGAGAGAAGAGGTGGAAATAACAAACACTACTAAAATTGAAACTAAATAGTAATAAGTACCTACGGATATCGTGTGTGTAACTAACCATTATAATTTTGCGCATATCTATCAGTGTTTTAACACTCGATTATCTACTAAGAATTCTCAAGGCTGTTGGTAATTTATTACCACAAGAACATTCGTATAGGCCTAAGTACATACTGTATCTGGTTGAGAACTTGAGGTCTCTATGGAAGCGTGGTTTTAAACATTGTCTAGGCCCTACTGTATTTTGTTGTCAGTCTGCAGTAAACTGTTGTTATATTCGGTAATCAAACTACTATGCTCCACCTAGGAAATATAACTCCATCATGTACATGTAGTTGAGAATATTAAAATATTTAGGTTGCACTGTAGTAAAAGGTGTTTTATGGTGATATTGCTGTAGGTGCTGCTCAAGATGTTTGGAATGGGTTTAGAATTTTGCAAGCAAAAACTTGAAGTAAGTAAAACGACACTTTAATTTCTCTTTTACTTAATGCAAGTCTTATAGGAAAACACTGAAAATCTCCTCGTAGACATTTTATACCATAGTACCAGCCTAAACATTCTTACTAGAAGAATGATCTTTGTGCTTAGATCTATGGAACGAGTGTGGCAGTGTGTTCATATATATTAAATTTTGTGCTAAGATATACGGCACCAGTGTGTTAATCTATCTTTGTACTTAGATCTATGGTATGTGTTAAACTATATTTGTGCTTAGATCTATGGCACCACTGTGTTAATCTATCTTTGTGCTTAGATATATAGCACTACTGTGTTAATCTATCTTTGTGCTTAGATCTACGGCACCAGTGTGTTAATCTATCTTTGTACTTAGATCTATGGTATGTGTTAATCTATCTTTGTACTTAAATCTATGGCACCACTGTGTTAATCTATCTTTGTGCTTAAATCTATGGCACCACTGTGTTAATCTATCTTTGTGCTTAGATCTGTGGCACCAGTGTGTCAATATATCGCATGCTCTAAAGAGAAAGATAAGAGAGAGATTGGTAGAAGTCTATGTATTGACCTCTCTAACTCATCAGTTGCTGTTGTCGCAGATATTTGACGCTGTGATTGTGCTGATATCATTCAGTCTTGACCTCGTGTTCATCGAGGGCATCACCTCAGACCAGAGTGAAGAGGCCATTGCCCTCCTCATCATCTTCCTGCTTTGGAGGATCCTCAGGATAGTCAATGGTTCGTACTGCTTCGATTGATCGATTGCTTTCTTGATTGATTGATTTAGTAACTTAATGATCGATTTATTAACAAATTTAGTGATTAATGTATTGATTGATTATTGACTGACTGAGATGTTAACGACTGATTGAGATGAGAACTGAGAGTGTATGTAAGAAGCTACTAACATAGATGTGAAGGAGCTCGGTGTTGTGATGATGATGTAAACGTGGCTGCTGTATTTGTACCTGAGTGTGAGGTAGTGAGAGTGGGTCACCTTGGCCGGGGGGGGGGGGTGTAAAACTCTCTGATATTGAAATAGACGATGTGTGGAGCACCCTGGGGAGAATATCTTGTATCTTTAGCACCCGGGGTGTGTCTACAACACCCGGGGAGTGTCTGCATCACCCGGGGTGTGTCTGCAACACCCGGGGAGTGTCTACAACACCCAGGATGTGTCTGCAACACCCGTGGTGTGTCTACAACACCCGGGGTGTCTCTACAACACCCGGGGTGTCTCTATAACACCCGGGGTGTCTCTACAGCAGCCGGGGTGTGTCTACAACACCCCGGGTGTGTCTACAACACCCAAGGGTGGTTGTGGAGCCTAGCAGGATGTGTTATGCACCATTGGGGTGTATAGATTTGACTCAGGGCTTAGGTTTGCTATAAGTTGACGGGTGGGGGTGGTAATGTTTAGATCCGATGCGTAAGTGTTTAAATATTTAATGTCGCTGCTAACAGTGGCTGTTGTTACAGCTCGACTTGAAGTAATGAGGTTAAGAGGAAACTGATCTTCAATCAATGCGGGAATGAAACTGATCTTCAATCAATGCGTGAATGTAGAGCAGCCGGCAATGAAATTAAGCACATGTGACACAGGCCTGTACATCTGCGGCTTTCTATTACACGTAGGCCTACATCTACACCCCATAGAAACACCCTCACTGGCTCCCCTACAGAATCCATTAGCCACACCCGTGACGCACCCTTACATGAAGCGCTAGATACGCCCATAGATAAGCAAGTAGATTTGCATAGTCGCATATAGACACCCGTTCATAGATAAGTAATTAGTGGCTCCCCTTAATTTAATATAGGCTTTGACGCACCCCTAGGATTTACAGCTGAATTCTTAGGGCGTACTGTGCCAGTGCTTTAGCTTATATCAGTGTAACCTGTTTATCAGAACCCTCTCTCCTCTTTATTATCGCCCAGCCCGAGAGCTTAGGCTCTGTTTAACGGTACTATTATATTTCAGAGCAGAGACTGTCCCGCATAGACTGCCCCGCATAGACTGCCCAGCATAGACTGCCCCGCTGTATCTCGAACCCGAGGCCTCCTGCTCGACTGACTGAGTTCTTACAGCTCTGCTACCAACCACCACAAGAGAATTACCATAGACCTCTCTACTACGAGGAAAGAATGAAAAGAGATAAGTAGGAAGAGAAAGATGGAGAGAAATATAGACAGACAGATATTTCATATAGGGAGATAGTAGAGATAGATAGACATAGAGATAGATATATAGAATGAGAGAAGGAGATTTAGAGAATGAACGATAAAGAAGAGAGAGAGAGAGAGAGAGAGAGAGAGAGAGAGAGAGAGAGAGAACGCCAGTGTGTTTAGAATTGGACGAGAAGAACGGAGTTAAATGAAGACAGATGACCCGTTCAATACAAGTCCTATAACACTGTCAATCTCGTATTGATCCGCTACAACTGTTTCAGGCTTCACAGAAACCAAAAAAAATTTCAGTTTTTCTTTCTTTCTCTTCTCTTCTCATCTCTTCTCTTCTCTTCTCTTGCGTCCATTCTATCGTTGTATATAAGAACAGGGTCGCTGTCTTTGATGCTCCATCAATGATTCCGCCGTTACTGCGACATTGAAGGTAAAATAGACCCAAAGGAAACTGCATGCGACCGAGTTAAATGAGAAATGTATGCTAAACAGCTCGATATTTTGTTTCGTGAATTAAACTGTTTGGGTTAATCCATGGCTAATGGTGCTTTCGGTTTTTACTATCTGTTAAGTCCCTCCAGAAAATACGGACTGAAGAAATCTAAACCCCATTTCACCTAAGCGCTGGAGAGGATTTCAGAATTCCAGGGACTAAAATTTAATGCTTGGGCTCATATTAAGTTTTTAACAAGGGCTGGTTAGGATTAGGTAAGGGTAGAGACTAAAACCAAGTTTTATAGGGCGAACTTAACATTGGATTTGATCAATGTCAACTAATCTGCTGTTGGACTTTTAATTTCAGGATAAAGCATTTTCATTTCATAAAGGAAGATTAAACTAAGTTCAACTAATCAGCTGTTAAATGCTTCAAAAAATTAAACGCACACTCTCATTGGCATTTCAGAGTTTATATGTGGAAAATCGGATGATGAGCCTAAAGGGCTACAAAACGTTGACTATTCGCAGATTAAATGTTCATGAAACGGAAAATATATTGATTCTAATTAAATCGGTAGTTAAACGCTGATTGGAGGATAATCATCCTTCATGAAACCTAACATAATAGAGGTAGAGGTTGCGTTGTTGTCTTAACATTGACAGGAGTTTAAGGAGGGAGCCAAGAGATGGGTGTGGTGGTTGTACGAGGGTAGAGGGGGTGTAACAGAGGGATCAGGCGGGCATTGAACCTGTGGTGATTGATCACTTAAATCAAAGCCTTCCACCCCCCACCCCTGCCACTTATCCCCTCATCTCTATGTAGCCTATGTTCCTTGTATACAAGCATATTAACCCCTCCCCTATCAACCACAAATACTCCCTTCTCTCCTCTTTCTACCTCTCTACTTAACCCTGGTTTCTCTTCGTGGCAAACCTTTACATGGCCTTATTACAGATAATCTTTATCACCATCATCATCATCGTCATCTTCATCATCATCATCGTCATTATTATCAGCATCTTCTTATTCTTCTTCTTAACCGTTATCATCATCATCATGATCTTCTTCTTCTTCTTCATCATCGTAATCATCATATTTGAGACAGACAGACGGAATGACAGACAATCAGGCAGGCAAACGGACGGACGGACGAACTTACCGTAAATACTAAAATATTAAATTAAATACTTTGAGGTCCTACGATCCACTTTCAGACTAAATTAACAAAGAAGTCTTTGTGACGCTACAGACAAATTTTGTTTATATACGTAGGATGTATTCTACAAGTAGGTCACAATTTTAAGCTCAGGGATCTTTACCTCCCATCTAGTTTTACGCATTCTTTTATTAATATTTTTATAAATTGGTGAATTTGTGAATTGATCTGCAGTGGTGTGTTCTGAGAGGACGCCCCTGACGTCGTCCTTGGATGATAAAACGGACGTTAAACATTTATTGTAATTGTTTAATTTATATTTCCTAATCAACAGTTTAAAACATGAGATATGATCACGACTTGTATTATTTTATACAGCCTGAGATATATATATATATATATATATGTGTGTGTGTGTGTGTGTGTGTGTGTGTGTGTGTGTGTGTGTGTGTGTGTGTGTGTTTATTTCAGCATCAAAACCAAATCAATGACAAATACAAATAGAAATAAACATCCAAGAGAATTAAATAAAATAAAAATTCCCAGAAACACAGGGTTTCAAACAGTCTATAGAACCAGAACAACGGCCGTCAGGGAAGATGATGCACATCTTATCTAGCTGACCACCGTCTACAACTATATTAATGTCATGTATAATGCAAAATCAACTGAAATACACACTTTAGCTAAGTACACAATTCTAGCTGGACATTAACACACACAAAAAACGAAAGTTGATAAATTTACAAACCATAAAATAATAAATATTTGTAACGTTTAGTGAATTCAGCTAGGAACCTCGAACTGCGAATATCAGGAGGTATTTGGTTCCAAGAATTGATATACTTACAAACATAAGATTAAAAAAATTCGGAAGTTGTTTTAGAACACAAATAATTGGTCTCGGAGAGCCTTGTATTATACACAAAACGAGGTCTGATTGTCAATAAAAATACATTTCATGGATACTGACATAGTCAGATCGGGGAAATTAATACATTTAAAAACAAGTTTGCCAGTATGTAATTGGAATAACTGAAAAATTGGTAATACATTATAATTCATATAAAGTTGCTTAACATTATGAAATTTGTGCTTATTCTGTAAAGTTCTTAGAATACGGTTACATGCAACATGTAAGGGTTGAAGCAACTGTTTGGTTGTATTTGCATAAACTTCAATACCATATTGTGTCCTTGATTGCACCAATGAAAGGTATAAATTTCTACGACAATTCATAGGAATAAAATCTCTACGATTGTATAACATACTATTAAAATTATTAATTGTACAGATTATTGATTTAATATGATCACCAAATGTCAAATTTTCATCTAGTGTTAAGCCTAAGAATTTGGTAACATATGATCTCTAAATGCAGTTACTATCAAGGGATACAGTTAAATTGTTAGTTCGAATAAGAGCTTCATCTTCTTTAGTGGGGTAGAATAATACACATGAAGACTTGGAGCTTGTTACTTATAAACCATTTACTTATTTCAGAGCAAGCTAGATTCGCAGAGATAAACAAGTCATCAATAGACTTATATTTAACAAACAAATTAGAATCGTCAGCATACAGTTTAATGGACCCAAATGTACAGGCATTATGAATATCATTCATATAGATTATAAAAAGTAAAGGTCCTAAAATGGAACCTTGAGGAACACCAATACCAAGAGATAACACACTAAAAATGCTGTCACCAATTAAGGTGTATTGTTTTCTTCGAGATAAATAAAAGTTAAACCAATCATTGGCAGTACCACGTATTCCATAAAAATGTAATTTGCGAAGCAGAATGTTATGATCAACAGTATCAGAGGCTTTTGAGAGATCTAAAAATATACCAAGTGTCTTGTTTTTATGTTTATGTTCAGTAGATAAAAAATTTACTAGAGAAAAGAGCATCAGTGGTAGAATGGCCGGATCTAAAACAAAATTGATTTTCATTAAGGATTTCGTACTTATTTAGAAATGTAGTAATGCGTTTATGCATTATTTTCTCAAATATTTTACTTAAATTATTAAGGAGGGAAATTGGTCTATAATTTTCCACTAAGTCATGTTTACCTTTTTATAAACAGGGATGACCTTCGCTAATTTGAAATTCTCAGGAAAGTAGCCTAATTCAAACGATTTATTAATGATAAAGGTAAGAGGGTTTACAATGTAATAAGGCCTGAACCTCCACAACTCAACGGAAACTATTATAATTCGATAATGACAACATCGAGCACTACTAGTTGAGTGACTCTACTCCAGACTGACATTTATACAGGGAAGAAACTCTTTGTCGTCTCTACGCAGCCTCTCATTTACATAATCTTTCTCCTCACTGCTTTATTTCCTCTCATCTCGCTCTCTCATAATTCTTCTGCTGCCTCGTTCTGAGCGGCGAGACGTAACGACTAGTGACAGAACAACGTCTCCACTGCTTCCCTCGTCCTCATCTTGGACTGCATACATAGCTTAAGCATCAGAACGGCACACTGAATCAGGAAGTACAGATGCTTGTTTGTTAAAGCACAGGTGCTTGTTTGTTTAAGCACTGATCCTTGCTTAAGGCCCATTTCCTCCTTACTCTCCATGGTTATTAGTATCCGTTGCGTACAGTCATCGTAACTGAAGTATAGCATTAAAATGAGATCATGTACTGCACATTAAAGCTTTAAGTTAATGCTTTACTATGCAGTACCAGACGATCTTAATGCTTTACTATGCAGTACAAGATGATCTTAATGCTTTACTATGCAGTACAAGATGATCTTATTGCTTTACTATGCAGTGCAAGATGATCTTAATGCTTTACTATGCAGTACAAGATGATCTTATTGCTTTACTATGCAGTGCAAGATGATCTTATTGCTTTGCTGTGCAGTTCAAGATGTCCAATTTTTCAGATTTTAGTGAAAATTTACTATGCACTGCAGCAAAGCTTAAGATCATCTTGTACTGCATAGTAAAGCAATAAGATCATCTTGTACTGCATAGTAAAGCATTAAGATCATCTTGTACTGCATAGTAAAGCATTAAGATCATCTTGTACTGCATAGTAAAGCATTAAGATCATCTTGTACTGCATAGTAAAGCATTAAGATCATCTTGTACTGCATAGTAAAGCATTAAGATCATCTTGTACTGCATAGTAAAGCATTAAGATCATCTTGTACTGCATAGTAAAGCATTAAGATCATCTTGTACTGCATAGTAAAGCATTAAGATCATCTTGTACTGCATAGTAAAGCAATAAGATGAATGCGAGAGAATAAGAGAGAGAGAGAGCGAGAGAGAGGGAGAGAGAGAGAAAAAAAGAGAGAGAGAGAGTAAAGGTTATCTACAGAGAAAATATAGTGAAAGAAAGACTGAAAGAAAGAAATAGAGAGTGAGAGGGAGGGGGGGGGTACCTAGGGGTTGAATGATTATTTTCACTGCACTTATACATCGAGTTCAAACCACAAGTCAATGATTAGGTTTATCAGTCCCTGAAGATTTAGGTAGAGACAGAGAGAGAGAGAGAGAGAGAGAGAGATATATATCTAGAGAGATATAGAGACAGTTCTGTCATGAGATGTAGTGAAAAATCACAGAGAGATTAAACACTGTCTCTCTCTCTCACTTACTCTCTGTCTCAGACTCTCTGTCTCACTCTCTGTCTCAATCTCTGTCTCTCTCTCTCTCTCTCTCTCTCTCTCTTTCTCTCTCTGTACCGTTCTTCATCCTATCTGCTGTACCTGTGGATGTTCTCATATGAGGAACCTCGTGCAGTGGTTGTTGCTGTTGTTGTTGTTGCTACTGCTGTTGTTGTATAAGGTCACAGTTTCTGAATGTCTAAAGTGTCAAGTGATGATTCTGACCAGCGGCCTAAAGCGTTCATATTTTATCTGAAGTGATTAATCGATTGATTAATGGATTAATTTACTGGTTGATTGACTGATGTTTTATTGATTGATTTATTGAATGACTGATTGCTTGCTGGATTGATTGAATGATTGATTAATTTATTTATTGATTTCTTGGTTGATTGACTAATTGATTTATTGATTGATTGATTGACTGATTGATTGATTGACTAACTGAAGGCATCATGGTAACGAGCAAGAAGAGACAGGAGTTGAGGATTCAGCTGCAGAAGAGAGCGAGGAGAAGAGCTCAGAAGAAAATCGAGTACCTGGAGGATGACAAGAACTGGAAAGAGGCGTGTTAATCAATCAATTACATCAATCGATAGAACCAATTAATCAATTGCCGTCGATCTAACATGATCTATTAGTTAATCAGTAAAACCTATAAATCAATATTCTACTGCCTATAGCCCACTAGCATGTAAGTTTCCTGACATAGTGTTTTAATCTCCATATTCAAGGTCTTCATCTTTCCACTGATGTCTTCCTCTGATCATCCGAATGATCATGGTTTTCTCTATCTCTCTCTCTCATCGTAGGGAACTGAAAACGACGTTAAAGCTGATGTCTGTACCAGTAACAACATCAAATGAACGAGAGGAAGAGCATCTTGTGTGTTGATAGTTTACCATACTATGAAAGTGCGCATGTGTGTTTATGTACATGTGTGTTTTTATGTGCCAGTGAATGTGTATGCATATAAGTGCTTGTAAATGTGCATGTATGTGTGTGTGTGCATGTGAATGTGCTTGTATGCGGGTGTGTTTCTGTGAGCTTGTAGGAGGGTGTGCATGTGAATGTGTGTGTATATGGATGTGTATGCGTGTGCTTGTATCTATGGCTATGCCCGTATGTGTGTGTGTATGTATGTATGTGTGATCACTGTGTGGCTGGACTCAGGTGACTGAGAGAGATAAAGACTCATAAAATAACAAATCTACACTCTGTAGATACCACTAATGCACCCACACATACACATACACACTCACACACATACACACACACACACCTGTGGGTACTTGATGGCGGAATAAGTTGTCCTCGAATTCTGGATATACTCTAGAAACTGAATTATTTCTCTTATTAACGAAATATATGCTCGACAGATGGTCTATTTCGATTTATTCATTTAATAAATAAAAAGAGATATCTAATGGTCGTTCTATTGATTCATCGAATGAATGAGTGGAGGAGTGTGTATTGATGTTTTGATTAATTGATTGATTGATTGATGTATTGATTGACTGACAGCGTGAGATAGGTAACCTCAGACAGCTGTGCGCTGATAGAGGCGCCACTGAGGAAGAGGTGACGCATTGTAAACCACGCAGAAGAAGTAAGTCACTGACGATTTTAACGCTTAAGTTGTCACTGATGTTATCTTGGATGTATAAAGGAAGTTGGTTTAGACCAGGCGTTAGGCTATAGTCAAATGTTGAAGTGTTGCAAATATAAACATATTCTCTTCGCCGTTTGTATACAATAAAATTTATTATTCTGTAAATTAATTTTCCTCTTCCACTCTCTCTTTATAATTTGCCATTCATTTTCTTTCTTTGACCTATTTATCGCCTCGCAGACCACGCCCCTGACCTCATTACGCGTGACCTAGCTGTCACAGTGATCCAGTGCAAGGATGGAATGTAATGAAAACTTTAGCGCTCCTGATGGATGGTTGAACCCCTCACCGCTTTCCTCCACTCGGATGCATGGATAGGCAGGGATGTCAGGATCGCACCCCTCAAATATTCATTTTATACCAAACGCTTTATGTAGCGACATTTTTTAATATTCGCCCAGGCTTTGCTTGGACTGATGTGATTGACATCTAGTGAAAGTCAAACGCTCTCTCTCCCTATTCCTTAGGTGTCAATTGTCAAATAACAGACTGCAGTTTTTTGCGACAAGATATCAGCCTTGTCAGTCCTTAAACCTAACAATTGTACTGAGTATAGAGATGCTAAAGTGTGAGGCTTAATATATGCCGTGATTAAACCTCTGACAAAGTCTATATCACCAACGGTTCTGGCAGATTTTATAAGTAAATAATTTAGTATTAGTTTAGAATTTTATTAGAGATTTTTCATGAACGTTAAACCAGAAGACCTATACATACTCATTTTGTGCTTCAACGATACAGTGCACGACGTATTGTATGTTCACTGATGGCAGTGATGGGTTGATTAATTGATTGTTAGATTGCTTGGTTGATTGCTTGTTGATGTAGCTATATTCCAAAAGATGGACACATCAGTCGGCCTTTCCTCTATAGCCTCTCTCTCGTTGGGTCTCTCGATGTCTATGACCGGGGCGGGACGGAACGTGATTAAGAACCTAGGCTCCACGCCCCAATCCACGGGGCCACAGACGCGACGCCTGGGCCCCGGTGCCCCGGTACAACACCGCCTCAACACTCTGCTCCACTTCCACGCCCCTGCAGCAGCAGCAACAGCTAGGGGCGGCTCTGAACAGCAGCTGAAGGAAGCAGCGAGCAGTGACCCCAGAGAGAAGAGAAAGACAGATGGCGAGAGACCTGGTGCGTTTAATAATAATCTATTTTCATTAATATTGTGGTGTTAAGTAAAATCTTTAATATGTAATTTCTTGGATATATACACCGTGAATTGAAATTTGAATGCCGTACACAAGTTTAGATTACCGAAAGCCATATTACATTGCATAGTTAATTACTAGGCAACCGTTTAATCTATTGACGAATCAGTCTAAATATCCAAACATTAAGTAGAAGCTAACGTGCCTCAAATTCGGTAGATCACAAGACTAAATCGATTACGACATTAAAACTTTTGTAAGACTTGTTTAACTAATCTCTGTTTTTCTTTCAGATGGAACCACTTCTAGGAGTTCATTCACAAGTATAGATGAGCTCAGACAGGACTCTGAAGATGAGGAGGGAGCTCACAGAACCTACCTGGTGCCAGATGTCATCATACACGCTTCACAGCTTTCTACATCGTCGTCATCAAGTGCCACGGCTCTTCAGACCATTGCTGGAGCCACTCATAGGTCACGTGATAACCGCACGAGGGGTCCACGTGATCTCAATGGAATCCTCGCGGGTTCCACGCGATGTCCCGGTGATTTAGATGATGTGTCTCGTGGAAGGCTGGATCCTGCGAGATGTCAATCAATGCCTCAGCTCTTGGTGGCTCCTCCCACATCTGATTGTAAACATCAGAGAGCAGGAGCTAAATGGTCAAGTCTACATACAAATTGTGGAGTGCGGAAGAAATCTACCAATTCGAAATATGACGATGCCAAGTGTCAAGGTCTCAGAGAGAATACTGAGTCAAATAATAAAGGATATAAAGGATCAGGTGTAAAGAAAGGTAACGTAAGCTGCGGTGTTGTGCTGCGCAGTGATATCGATGAAGATGACAATAAACTCAGTGTACCCAGGAGTAGCTCGGACACGACATGCGCTTATTCAACTTCCAGTCACCTCACAACTAAGAGATTCACCTCAGATCCTGGAACATTTCCAAGGACAAATTCTGTCCAAGGTCACAGTGACAACAGGGACTCTTGTCCAGAGGTCAGAGTTCAGCTTGGAACTGATCCAGGGACTAGCGCTGGGCTAGGCACTGAGACCCCGCTCTTGTGGACTGATCAGATTTGCTCAGAGGTGACTCAAGCTACAGCTGCTACAGCTACAGCAACTGCTGATGCTGCTGTTACAGCTGATAGTAAGAGCAATGCGAATATCTGCACCGATAACCCTGCAACATTAGCTGATGTCTTCAGCAAGTCACCGACGACCATTAGTCCTACAAAGAGTAGTGCCGCTGGAGAGCTTGGGCTAACAAGCCGTGATACAAACAGTGATACTATCAGCGAGATTAGAGTGAGAGTCAACGATACAAGCAATGATGGAGCAGAACGAATGAAAGGTATTCATGAAGATAGGAAAACTGTTGATTCTACCAACATTAAGACTTCCCAGCGAACAGCTGATGTGGCGAAACACATCAAGACTAATGATAGTGGTAAAATAAGCCAGGCAAGAAGTGATGTGATCAATGATAGTTTATCCGATACAGGACAGAAATTCAGTGATACGACTAGCGATATAAAGACGCCAAGCAATGATACTGAGAGCAATACAATGTTATCATCTATGCAATGCGACCATAGTGAAAGCAATGCGACCTTCAGCAATAATTCTTTAGTTCATTGGCCTACCAGTGGTGTCATCGGCGTCAGCAGTCAACCACCTGTAGAAAGTTCTCAATTCAGTGACTCTCTGGTGATCCTGTTATCTCCTGACTCTGATTTTACGCCTGTTTCCTCCAGTCAGCATGATGTGCAGAACCGAATACCTCAGAGCGACACAACCGACATTCAAAGAAGTACCGAGAGAGGCAGTGGGGAAAGTAGCGAAACATTAGGTGAACCCAGAGAAAGAGACAGCGAGAAAGAAAGAGAGATTATGTCTAGTTATGCAGTTGTTAGTATTGCTGGTTCACATGTTAGCTATTCATCGGAAACTGCAGTTTCTGCCAGTACCTCTTCCACTGGTTTCATAGGTCCTGGTGCTTTAATTTGCAGTATCACTAATCCTGAAGTCTCTATGAGTTCCGGTGTAATCACCTCTGAGACATTAGATCTGCAATCCTGTGCCTCACTTATCTCTAATACTAGGCTTAACACAATACCAATTGTCACTGAAACTCGTGTCCCTTCCTTTTCTCGTAATGCTCATATTCCCACGCAGCGACCTTGCCATCAAACCCCGCCTACTATACACAGTCCTGCCAATGAAACCCCGCCCACTCTGCGTAGCTCCGTCAACCAAACCCCGCCCACTCTACATAGTCCTACCAATGAAACCCCGCCCACTCTGCGTAGCTCCGTCAACCAAACCCCGCCCACTCTTAGCAATCCAGACAATCAGAAACTTAAACCCACTGACTGTGCACATGACGACACGTTCACTGCTATTCACTCCTTAGATACTAATATGAAAAGTTTTGTGCCTTCAGCAGCATCTGTCACAAATCCGCCAGTACCTGACACAAATAATCCAGTATCTGTCACAGATACATCGGTAACTGTAACAAATCCATCAGTATTTGTTTCAAATACTTCAGGATCTGCCACAAATACTCCAGTATCTATCACAAATACTCCAGTATCTGCCACAAATACTCCAGTATCTGTCACATTTACTCCAGTATCAGTCACAAATACTGCAGTATCTGTCACAAATACTCCAGTATCTGTCACACATACTCCAGTATCTTTCACAAATACTGCAGTATCTGTCACACATACTCCAGTATCTTTCACAAATATTTCAGTATCTGTCACAAATATTCCAGTATCTGTCACAAATACTCTATTATCTGTCACAAATACTCCAGTATCTATCACAAATACTCCAGTATCTGTCACAAATACTCCAGTATCTGTCACAAACACTCCAGTATCTGTCGCAAATACACAAATATCTGTCACAAATACTTCATTACCGATTCCTCTTACATGTAACACAGTATCTCTAATGGCTTCTTCCTCGACCATCACAGTTCCTCAAACTCTTATAACTGCCGCAGTACACTCCACCACTGCTAACACAACGGGTATTTCCCTGATGCCTCGGTCACTGCTACCTCGAGGTTTTACCGGTCTAAAAGTGGAGGATGCTAGGCGCGATATAAGGCAGAGCAGATCAGCTGAGGCTCTTGGACTCTCACCTAGGTCTCAGCCAATCAACTACGCCTGGTCCTCCCCTCACTCCCCCTCCCCCACTGATGGCCAGCCTCTAGTCAGACAAGTGATGAGTCATCCAGGCTCTCAGCTAATGAGTCATCCAAGCTCGCAGCTGATGAGTCATCCAGGCTCTCAGCTGATGAGTCATCCAGGCTCTCAGCTGATGAGTCATCATCAGATCTCCAGCAAATCGTCAGATGGCATGACCAAGTCCTCCACGTGGGGTAATCACCAGCAGCCTCAGCAACTGCAGCAGCAGCTTGCTACAGCTGCGACCCATAGGCGCAGGAGTATACACTGTCTACATAGTGATAGAGTCAGTCCTAATTAAATAATGATAATTGATTGATTAGTGATAGAGTCAGTCCTAAATAAACAATAATAAGTGATTGATGAGTGTTTGAGTCAGTACTAATTAAACAATGATAAGTGTTTGATTAGTGATAGAGTCAGTCCTAATTAAACAATGATAATTAAGTGATTGATTAATGATAGAGTTAGTCCTAATTAAACTGCGATAAGTGATTGATTATTGATAGAGTCAGTCCTAATTAAACAATGATAAGTGTTTGGTTAGTGATGGAGTCAGTCCTAATTAAACAATAGTAAGTGCTTAACCTGAAATCCACCCTGAATAGACTGTTCGAACGAAGAACTAAATATGCATTTCTTTTTGTTTCAATGCCTCTTTACAAATTGACGATTCTAGTTTATATAAAGATATATATATATATATATATATATATATATATATATATATATATATATATATATATATAATATTATTACTATAATATCGGCCATCGTTAAACCCTTAGAGTATATACAGGAAGAGACAGGTGGCTATAGGTACTAAACGTCCTATTGGCTGCGAAGCCGTGGTGAATCGAAATTATTACGCAATAATATTTCTTGTGTAGCATTACTCTAAGGCAAGGTACTAATGTATCTGTGCCATGATTGCCTTCTATAATAATCTTATTCTTAAAACAACCGCAGTTTTAGTTGGAAATAGTTTTAAAAAAAATTTGGAGCCTGTAGGTCTATCTATATTTCGTATATAAAGTAAGTAGATTTGCCTAGCTTTTAGTTTTATCGATGTAATGTATGTACGTACTTGTGCACTTTTATATTTCACTGTTTTTTACTTTTTACAATTCATGACAGCTTAGAGAAATTCTTCAATCAATGAAATGCTATTAATAATGAAATAATATTCAATGCTTTGTGTAATGCAATATATCGTTGCCTTCCTAAATTAAATTGCTCTTTATTTAGCGCGACAAGTAACCAAAGTCAAATTTTAATACCGCAACTGAAACGAGTTATAATTAATCTCTCGCGGGTTTAACAATTTAATTAATGTTCTACTACGTACGCAGCATGCTCCAGGAGTACGATTTCAGATAATAGATATCCGGACCGGTTAATGGATAAAATGAACAAATTTAAGATACTTTACAACGGATATGAATGTTCTAAATAGCATGAGTTATTAAATTAAATGTGATAGATCTTTAGGCATATGTTGGGGGAAGAAACCATGCATATGCATGCAGTTTAAACCAATTAAAAGATATTCCCCGTTCTTTAGTTTCAGGTTTACTGGAATTTGTACACCAAAATGCGCAACAATACATCATTTTAAAACCGTTTAGAGGCCTAATATCGTGAAAGGAAACTGAAATGACACAATTACTATTAATTACTGTATGACAAAGGGGCTCTGTTTACACTCACGATTAAATGGAGCCAGCTGAAAATCAAGTCGCTCTTATTACAAAACTGGTATCGTTGAAACAACACTCAAGCCATATCTACCTTGTTAAAAAGATCTTTGGGGTGACCATCTATGAACACAGCGAGTGTCGAATGCTTGAAATGAAACATTCCAGGGTGTTGGAAGATTGATGCGCCATCAAAAGGCAACGATTACTAGTAACCGTAGAGAGGAAATGGGCCTTAAACAAGCATCTGTGCCTCCCGACCCAGTGTGCCGTTATGAGTGTATGGGACAAAGTGAACTGAGAAACTATCCCATTGAAGCATACCATATCTATGTTTAAATGCCCGCTATCAGTGACCAATCACAGCTAATGTTTACAGTAAATTTGGCGCGCACACAGCTGATCAATGACGCTTAGCCAGAGTCAGTTAGTCGGGTATATAAAATCTCAAAATAGTGATACCCGGACATTTAATGTGTAAAGCTGAATTTTTGTGTAGTTATAGAGGATGTTAAGGACTACTCGTATGAAAAGTTCCCCGTTTCTAGGACCTCGGGGAAAGAAGTTATAACCGTTCTAAAATCGCTGATTTTGTTAAAGAATATGGTCATTTAAAAGAACCAAAAAAACCTCATATTTGTTTATTTTTGAGCGATATAGTAAGCTTTTGCTGTAAGTTTGGAATATTAGACTTAATTCTAATTGATTTCTTGCTTAGACGTTATCAATATGTTATTTAAATCGTGTAATTGGATATAAGTAATTAAACTTAGAACTAATTTCGGACTGTATTTCGTTAATTATAGCTAATGAATAGTTTTAATTAACAAATTCTTAGATTATTAATGTAGGTATTAATAAAATTAGTTGCAGTTATCCAGGGATTAAAAATCAACTAATTAAAGCTCTTGAGAGATGGCTGAAGATTTGCGAGAGAAATAATTTCCGGAAAATCAATGAGTTATTTGTGTTTTATATGCAACTGATGTTGATGAACCAATCTGATCAAACTGATCTGACTGTTATACGATCTCAGGGGTTTGACACACTATTAGAAAGTGCTCCTTCATGCAATGATAATGAACTCTTACATCATCAAACATCTTGTGATCAGCCAGTTGTAGTGCTCAACAGTTGCAGAAAGCCATACTACAAAAGAAAAAATAACAAACTTAAAACAAAAAATCAGCACCTGGAACAAGATGCAATATATGATTCTATAGGAAAAAGACTTCGTTCATCTATGATTTTAACTGGAAGGCACAATGTTTCTTTTGCTTTGAATTGTCAGATCAATGATCAACAGGAATACAATACAGCAATGTCAATAGAACTGTGAAGCACTGTTCAAGAGCGTAGACGAAGAAGGAATGATAACTGGGAGAGAACTGAATGAGATCTATATACAATACAAGATGTAGTTGAGAGAATGCAAGGTATAACTACAGACGGCAATGCCTATTCTGCAAAACATATGAAGCAAAAGCTTGTTGAGTGCTATGATGATAACATACTGTTTGCTGAATATCTGGACGAAGAAATGTGATTTGTTTCCACAATTTTAACTCATACTTAATTAGTGAGAAGTGGCATATGGAGAGGAAAGATGATATGTCAGAGGAAAGTAAAAGAGTCACAACAGTGGCAGCTAAATTGATTGCAAATGAGATCAGAGAATTAGAATATGATAGGAATACTTATCTGCCAGTACCTATCTATTGAGCACAGGAACTACTTTCTTCCTCTTCAGCATCAGCTTCTCAGATCATTAGCACCATCAACCAATAAGCAAAATAGCATTTGACTGAGTATCTTTCAAGCTGCACAGTCACACTCAATTATTGTACCATTGCTTCTCGGTTTGGGTGTCTCGGTTGATCACTTGATAGGATTAAAACCATTAATTGAGCAGCTAGCACGTTTAGGTTTCTCTGTGTCATATGACGAAATTTCACGATTCAAACAGTCCACTGTAGCTTTGAATTCTTCTGATATGAATATTCACCCATATCCTGAGGTATTTACACAGTGGGTTACAGACAATGCAAACCATAATGTTGCTACATTGGATGGCACGGGTACTTTTCATGTTATGGGCATTATAGCCGCTTCCACTGTGCTAGTTGCTAATACTGAGCAAGATAATTTAATGCCACTGGCACATAATTTGAGACACCTTAAGGCCCATAAAATAATTAGAAATAAAGCCATACCCATTGTTCCAATCTTCCACATGCCTATGTACAGTTTGACCACCATGACATTTAAACCACTGTGCCAGCTACTTTTTCTAAGCACATTGCCATCAATTGTGAATTTGGGTTTGGTTTGGCATATGAACTGGCTGTGTAAATATAACAATCACTCTATCAAAACGATTTTTTATCACTTATAGACTTTAATCCATCTGATGAGATTTGCTTATACTCTTCGCTTCTACATGTCATGGACAATGGTTCAACCAAAAAAATTATAGGAGGGCTCACATTTTTTCACTACTACCTTCGGCCCCTGAACTGGGGCCACACTAAACCTACTAGCTTACTAGCAAATCCAGTATCCCACTAGCTTACCTCCACCAATACCCATACTACAGTCAGAGACATTGGTAGAAAAGCAATTTGTGTGTAGGGAGGATCATTTTTGCACTGACAGGCATAAAGTAGGGGGTGAAGGGGGCCACAGGAAGGGGCTAATACACCCCTCCCCAAAGGAGAACATTTTTGTAATTTGTGAGAAAACCGGTGGACTTTCAGTGCATCTTAGAATGAATATAGTTAATTATACTTCTTTTTTGTATTTTTTTTGTAAGAATTTCAATAACATATCAAGTCATATCAGTCCAATTATGATTAATTAAAAAATCATTAATTATTAAATTAAATTATTATAAATGGTCTAATTATGGTTATTAGACCATTTGTACTGAAACTACTGAAAACACTTCGTTGTTCTGCTGGTGTCATAATTAAACTTTCACTTAGCATAACCAGCCCATTTCCTATCCCTTCCCTCCCCCTGCCAGAAACCCTGCAGATCTGGATGAATTGCAAGTAACCTAAGTTGGGTTGGGGCTCAGGCTAATTATGCCACTGTTCATGGACCAAGCATCAAACCACATGTAATCTTAATATCAACTTTATTATGAGAGGCTTCCTTACTCTTCCAGTCTCTGATATGCTATCGAGCAAGAAACTGACATTAAATTTGGCTTTAATTTTTGGCTTTATCTTTAATTGTTGCAGACACATGATTAATATTTCATTTGCTGAGTTTTGTAGCCCTATAATAATTTTTTAACACTTTGAAAATCTCTCGAGAAAATAAAAATTGTTAATTTTTCGTTTTTTGGACACTTTTCTATTAGTAGTGCTACGAATGGTGAACTTTATATTTGAATTCAACTCAAAATTCCGCTCCCAATGAATATAAATTTGGCTTTACACATTAAATGTCCCGGTTTTTTTAAATTTCTACCCGACTAAGTGGATTATTAGATTAAACTGAAAGATACCTTATGTGGTGTTTCGAACATACAATTATTAATTTCTAATCATGGAAGTCTTAAATGAAATTCATACATTCCATTCCCCAAATTTGAAAATCTGCATTCAATTTCTCAAATCTGAAATAATTTGCCAAATCACAGTCCTAAAGCTCTTGTAAAATGAAAAATCTCCAAAACTCCACTTCTGATGATTTCTATCACTGCCTAAGCGCAGTCTTAAGGCTCTTGTAAACTAAATAAAACCTCTCCCAACTCCACTTTCCACTCCCAACTACCTCTTTTTTGATGATTTCTAACATTGCTTAAATATTATATTAAATTTAAACTCTGTATATTTGATTTTATTTGTAAAAAGATATTTGAGAATTCAATTTTCGATGTTGATATTTGATTTCATTTATGGATAATTTATTTATGCAGTGTATAGAGGCTTAACGATAGCTAAACTATTTGGATCGATCTCTCGATCAGGTCTGAATGTCCAGCTGAATATATAATTAACTAAACCGATAGTTATCCATAACATAACAATTAGTTATATATATATATATTATAATATATATTATATATATATATATATATATATATATGTATATATATATATATACATATATATATACACTATGTATATATATATATATATATATATATACATGTATATATATACACACACATGTATGTATATATATATATATATATATATATATATATATATATATATATATATATATTACTTCTTCAGGACCTTTAGTTTACCCTTCATGGTGGTAAAGCACAATACTAAATAACCCCCCAGGTTACCTTTCCAGTAATTGTTCTTCATGACAGACATAAAAGCTTAAATTTACAGATTGAGCTATGGAATATATTTCTACTGCTCGATACCACTATTGATGTCAGTAACTGTCGTATTGATTTTTATGTTTTTTGCTATTTTGCGAGTAATTTTTGCAATGAGTCTTTTTTAAAATCAATACGAACGACTACAACTTGTATCAAAATTGGATTTCATTTTATACCCAAAATCACAGAGCATAAATACCTATATAGCAGGATTTTTCTAGACAACAAAATGAGTAGTGAACAACTAGTGACATCGGATGAATGTAGCTTAAGACAGATAGAGGAAGAGGTGGAGGAACTGTGCAGGCGATTGAATATTTCGGAGGATTTGTGCAGAAGCTGCTTGCAACTGTTGATCCATATTAACCCACGCCTTGCACTGATAAGGGTTTGTCTCTCAAACTCTAACGTTTGTTAACATCAGTTTCATCTCTTACAGCGATTCCAGTGATGGGAAAGCGCAGGATTTGAATCCGGCACATACTGATCCGCGGTCGGATATCACTAGCCGAAACAAGTGGTGACGCATCTATGCATCTGTTACATGTGTGCCCTAGTGTTGTTTTTTTTGTTTTTTTGACTTGTAACATTGATTTAATTCTAAGTTTCTATCATACAGAAAGAGATCAAAATTTACTTTTAGGCTCGTGTGGCTGATCCAAAAAAGCCGGACTGTGCAACAGTCGTAGTCTCATTACCTCTTCACTGATTTCAAGATTTTTCTTAATCTCACTGTCTTCTGATATAAGACAACATTAATTAATTAATTTTCTTGCAAGTGGTTTGAGAATTTGGTTAGCTCCTAAGTTTCTTCTAATATATAACTCTCTGCCATGTAATCTTTTCAAAATCTTCTGCTCTAATTAATTATATTGGTCACATCCTTGAGGCGTGGAGATAGGCTGACGGTATTCACTATTCAATTGCAGTAATGTTTCTCTATGAAGTTTTGAATTATTTTAATTTACAGAACTCTAAACTCATTTTACAACACTCCTCATATGGTGGCCCTAGTCAGATTGGGATTTAAGGGAAGATGATGATGATGATGGTGGTGGTGCTGATGATGATGATGATAATGATGATGTTGATGATGTCATATGGTGAACAAAGTCTTAATTTTTTGGGTAAAGTAAAATAAGAAGTTCTTACCTCTGACAGGACTGAACTGATGGAGTGTTGACAAGTTATCTGACTGGATACATAGATACAGGATTCAAATGTCTGCTCGGCACTCATGTGACTCACAGGCAGGGAATGCTGAGCTTTAGCTTTATCTGCTCAAATGTACTTAGTAAAAGTTTTAGACTATTATATGTAGGATTTTATTGTTTTTAATCCCTCTTTACATTTCACTGTCAAATTTCTAACCCGAGCTGTTACTGTAGTTCTCTAATGGTTAAATAGATTTGCTTTCAGTAACAATTAATGTTATTATTGTACAACATTCTCTTTACTACTGTTTTAGTCTGGCAGCAAGTCAATGACCAGCAGATCAATGGCAACGTGTTTGCTCTACATATCTATGGTTGGGTGGAGGTTAGTCAATTCTCTATATATCTATGGTTGAGTGAAGGTTAGTTAATTATCTACATATCTATGGTTGGATGAAGATTAGATAATTCTCTACATATCTATGGTTGAGTGGAGATTAATTAATTATCCACATATCTATGGTTGAGTGCACTTCTTTGCAGCAGTATACTTTAAATTGATTTATTGATTGATTGATTACCTGTTGTATGCAGTCTACCATATGGTGTAACCGATCCCTATGCTGGAAGGCTGCAGGAAACAGCAGTGTTACCCCACTCACTCGGTGAACTGCTGCAGGCTGCCTCTGTCAGGTGATCATCTGCTTGCTTCTTGTTCTTAATGGCTTCGTTGATCAAATGTTGTTGGTATTTTACGTGAACATTAAGACCTCGGGGATTGCTTGTTGGCTAAATTAAAACCAGTGTGTGTGATTGATATTTCTTTAATAAAAATCTCTACAATCAGCTGTTCCCTAGTTTATAAATTTTCATGATAAAATTGTTGCGTTTATACACTGCACTAATTTGTTCTGATCGGCTCTATTTGATTGATTGATTTTTAGGATGGCAGTTTTTATAGAATGCATGAAATCTATTCGTTCAACTGATGTGACGCTCTCAGACTATCTGCTGACTCATTTGATCTCAGCCGAGAGACAATATCTCATTGTTTGTCCCATCTACATCAAGTTTGACCAGTAAGTCTCTCTCTTTGTATCGCTGTATCGCTTTTAATATATCTATCTGTTAATCTCTATATCTCTCTCTCTCTTTTCGCATCTATCTGTTGATCTATATAACTCTCGATCACTCTTTGTATCTCTCCATAGTAACATTTTCTACTGAACGCTTCTGTGTCATGTCAAGATTCTTTCCCATTTCATTGATGTTCATTCTCTTTCTTCCTCAGTTCTCCCATAAATGCCAGCAGCCTTCAAGTCTTCTTCGAGGCAGTCCTACCTTCTTCCTTAGGTCTTCCAATGTATAGAGAGAGATATGTGCTTATTTCAGCATCAACACCAAATCACTGACAAATACAAATAGAAATAAACATAATGCTAGATGTATATGTTGGCTTTACTTCATGGGATGTTGTAAGAATATTATTTATTGCACCCTGTGAAACTGTATGCAGGTTGTTAGTAAGAATAGTGCTAAGTGTAGGTGGTACTGTGTGCATGATATTGTAATTGTAGTTGTGTGGTATTATATGGGCAGGTTGTTCAAGAAGATATTTCTGACTGACTGTGAGAAGTTGGTAGCAGATGGCAGCAGCATTCAGACTGTGAACTGCAGTGAATGCGGAGCTGGGTGTGTAGTGTAGTTCTAATATCTACAGTTGTGTGTTCTTATCTAAAGATATTAACTGAGATATCTATTGTCTTATTAGATGTGTCGCTACACTGTACAATTTTTATTTCCCTTGACTTTCTGAAAATGTGGTTGTGTAATTTGATTTCGCTCTTCAGTGTCATGAGCGTTTATTCGTTACAGCTATGCTGCTTGGTTTTTAATTGTCCAGGTTGGAATTCGCTAGGTTAATGTTTATGTAAATACTGACGGACATGTGTCGGGTATTCTGTCAGTTAATGTCTCGTATGCACTCAGTCTTGTCCTCTGAGGAACAAGCTATGCAGGTGAAATCGTTTTTTTCTCAACTAAACCATTTCAATGTGGTAATGTAGTGAAATGATCATGTAGGACTAGAATACTAGACTAGTATCTCATTCCTATTGAGGTTTAACCAGTATATTACTGGCAGTTTCTAGGCTGTGTATTTTGCTATTATTTTTATGTTGGTCTGCATGTAACCTGTGATGTGTCTGGGACTCTGAAAATTGACCAACCATTAACTGCAGCCATCATACGAGGTGACAAAGAAAAGCTGAAGAAGGCACTGGGAAACTACGTCAGAAGCCATATTTTTTCTGTGAGTAATAAGGTATACATAAGGTATGGGTAAGGCCGTTTGTCAAGGGATTAATTTGAAGATCTATGGAGTGCTCTATATGGAACATGACGGCAGAATAGGGTATTATGTGTACCATGGACCTGCTGCTTGGCAGAACACTATAGAGAGATTTTTCCTTTGACAGGCGATCAGAAGAGATGAGAGACAAGAAATCTCTTTGCTGGACTCTGTTTGTCTACTGTAGAGGTTTGTCTCTCTTTGCTGGACTCTCTTTGTCTACTGCAGAGCCTGCAGAGGTTTGTCTCTCTTTGCTGGACTCTGTTCGTCTACTGTAGAGGTTTGTCTCTCTTTGCTGGACTCTGTTTACTGCAGAGGTTTGTCTCCTTTGTTGCTTAAGCGGAGTGAGATTGGTCGCGGCAGACACTTTACAACGGGTCTGAGTGTTCTAGATTTCTAGATAGAAAGATAACTTTAATAATTTGTAAGTAATAAGTATTGCATTTCTATATAATTTCCTTAAATACAACAAAACTGAACAATACAGCTGATATTTGAGGAGTTAGATTTCTATAGTTATTGAGTTAAGTGCATACAATGTATGTGTGCAACTAGAGTGCCAGTCATCTGTATGAACCTACGCTACTATTTTATGTGTATGTGAGTTTGTGTGTATGTATTTGTGTGTATGTATGTATGTATTTGTGTATGTGTATGTATGTATGTGTGTAAGTATATGTGTATGTACATGTGTAATATTATGTATATGTGTAATATTGTGTATGTATGTATATGCATGTGTGTGCCTAGCTAGTCTAGACGCAGGTACTGGAGGGATCAGTGAGCTGGTCATGTCACTGGATGTATTGCTGTGTTGTGTGTATGTGTGTATGTATATTTGTGTATGTATGTGTGTATGTATGTGTGTGTGTGTATATGTATATGTGTAGCTAGTCTAGACGCTGGTGTAGGAGGAATCAGTGAGCTGGTCATGTCACTGGATGTTTTGCTCTGTTGTTTGAGTCATGTCATCAAATCATCCAGACCTAGCTGTCTCCTCTCTCCATACAGTATGTCTGAATAGCCTATTTAGTATATCTGAATATCCTCTTTAGTATGTCTGAATATCCTCTTTTATCTGTCTGCTCTCTCCATGCAGTATGTCTGATTATCCTCTACTTTGTCCTCCTTTTTCTATCTCGTCAGTCCTATTATAAACCTCCACACACTGAGGAGCTCTGAGTCCTGTTGCTTAGGGTTAGGGTTAGGGTTAAGGAATAATGCAAATGTAAATGTAGCGTCTGTTTCAGTGCTGAAGATATTGGCAGATACTGCCTGGCGTGGTCGTAAACCCAACATCAGTCTAACTTGCTACCACCTTGACCACCAGCCGGTCCAAAAGTGTTATTTACTCTCTTTTTATTTCTCTCTCTCTCTTCCTCTCCCCCTTGCGCTCTCTTTCTGTCTCTCTCTCTCTCTCTCTCTCTCTCTCTCTCTCTCTCTCTCTCTCTGTACGTTAAAGTTATCGATGCTTGCAGTCTATTTCATTCAGCTCTCTCTCTTAGTGCATTGTCTATGGGGAGGTCCATGGCGTAAGCTCCTGTCATTATATTTCTCCATTCATCTATGTAGTTCTTATGTTTTTATTTCCTATGCTATCTATGCTGTCCACGTCACTGTACACCTACTTGTATATGTGCTTGTATGGCTGTATGTGCTTGTACCTACAGAGGAGTTGAGAAAGAGAGAAAGGGAGGAAGATGTATCAGCAGCTGTACTGAAACAGCTGTGTAGTGAGTTCCAGGCTAACTACAGTGAGGTGAGTGCTTGCTGATGTCTTATAGTATCTCTGTCTCTCTCTCTCTGTCTCTCTCTGTCTCTAGCTACAGGAGGTGAGTGCTTGTTTTTATCTTATAGTATCTCCCTCTCTCTCTCTCTCTCTCTCTCTCTCTCTCTCTGTCTCTCTCTCTCTGTCTCTCTCTCTCATGCTGTGCTGAGTGGCAGGTCCATGGTACATATCCTACTGTCTCACTCCATAGAGAACACTTTATCGAGGCACTAGTTTATCCCTTGAAAAATGACTGTCTTAATAATGGCATCTGAGGTAGATTCCCATTGCCTTCCAAAGATCCTGTTAGGTGGCCTATTACGACCCATGCAGTTAATGGTTAATCTATTCTTTAGTATCCCGGACACAATACGTGAATTATATTTTCATAATTTCCCACGTGTATAATATGTTCACTGTAACTAAATTGTTTGTTGTCTTATGAGTGCATGACGTGCATATATAGCTAATTGTGTAGCTTTTACCTGTAAGTAATCAAATGTAACTTACTGTACTAAAGACTTAAAGTATATTAAAGGTGAATTAGATATAGACTTCAGGTAAAATATTGTATATTGTAGTTGAATTGTATTATATTGTATTGTGTTGTGTTGTATTGTAGGTACAGTTAGTGGAGAGATCTTGCTTTACTCCGCTGCTGTTGTTGGCTCCACATTCACACGATGGTGACATCGATGTTTGTATTTCACTCAGTAGTACACAATGTATAGTAAGCAAGGTAAAGTAGATCAGTATTTGCTGGGTTCAAATCCAGCGCTGTCTCTTACTGCATCGACGACTTTAAACGAGTAGAATTGCTGAATCAGGGCTGCAAATAATTTTGAAGACAATGTGAAGCACTAGATAAATTACTAAATTTGAAACAAAGACATTAGGGCGATATTAATGTATGCTTAAATGCCTCTTACATATGTCTTGACTTTTTCTCGTTTATTTTCAAAAAGAGAAATATTTCAGTGAAGTGGATGGTAAAGTGGTCAAAAAGCTTGGATGCTTGCTCTTACTTGTGGGTGCAGCGATTCAAATCCTCACATTGTCATTGAAGTTCTGCTTACTATGATATTCTAATTGACTCTTTTTCCAACCCACGTGCTACTTGTGGGACTCACATCTGACACATATGACATCACATCTGACTTATATGACACTTCTATGACATTTTTGTGACACTTAAAAATAATTGGGTAATTTACCAAGATTGATTGATTGATGGCTGGATGGATTTAGTGATGAATTAATTGATTGATTGATTGATTATTGATGTGCTGTGTAAATGAGAGCTTGGTAGGGTTATATGAGAGAAGACACAGGCCAGTTGGGCTGATTGTTTGATTGATTGATTGATTGATTAATTGATGGAGTAGATGAGAGAATTGGTAGAGTGGTATGAGAGCAGGCACAGGGCAGCAGGGGATATCAATGAACTGGATTTCCTCCACCAGAAAGAGTATCTCTCTATCAATGTGTGAGTGTCCGCCTCAATATGTCTCTTTACCCATTTCACTCCTTCTATCTCTCAGTCAACCTGTGTATCTTTTTCTTCTTATTCCTCATCTCTCTCTGCTGATGTGCTCTTGCCTTAATTGCCAGGTTTTTCCAAATGTCTTTTTATATATTTTCGAACGAAGGTCTATTGACATATAGTGTAAATGCTTTTCAAATTCATTTAAACTGAAAGACATTTTATAGGGAATGCAGTAGAAGAGTTAAGAAGAAGTGGAGATTTTATTTAGTAATTTGGTTAGATTACAAAGCATAATGGTCATAAATTCACTGAATACTTATTTTGCCTTGTACAAACACAGGATAGAATACTGGTGATATAGTAATATTTATGGGCTCTGCCATGTGGCTGATGATATTGTAATATTTATGGGCTCTGCCATGTGGCTGATGATATTGTAATATTTATGGGCTCTGACATGTGGCTGATGATATAGAGAGCATAAGCTCTGAATTGTTTCTCTAAGCAGATCAACAGGAAATCTTAATTCGACCTATGGCTCCAGTGAGAGCAGTGTAAAAGCTGTGACAGCAAAGCTAGCAGCTGTGACAGCAAAGCTAGCAGCTGTGACAGCAAAGCTAGCAGCTGTGACAGCAAAGCTAGCAGCTGTGACAGCAAAGCTAGCAGCTGTGACAGCAAAGCTAGCAGCTGTGACAGCAAAGCTAGCAGCTGTGACAGCAAAACCAGCAGCTGTGACAGCAAAGCTAGCAGCTGTGACAGCAAAGCTAGCAGCTGTGACAGCAAAGCCAACAGCTGTTGCAGCCATGAGAATTCAGCTAATGATGAGCCATCAAGCAGCTGTGCCCAGCAGCTTACTCCTGTGAGGTATGTTTTCTTTATCTCTCTCTTTCTCTCTCTCTCTCTCTCTCTCTCTCTCTCTCTCTCTCTCCCTCTCATCTCTCTGATTAAAGTGACCTTGTGTTCCGTTGACCTTGTGTGTACAAGTGACCTTGTATTCAAGTAACCTTGTATGTTCCAGTGACCTTGTTTTCGAGTGACCTTGTATTCAAGTGACCTTGTGTTAAATATCGATATTACAAACTAGAAGATTATGCAATCCTTAAAATAATAAAATTTACTCTTAATTCTCTAGTCTCTATTGACGCTCTGTGTTGTCATGAATGATGATGGTAATTGTTGTTGTGTTTAGATCTGCACTGAACTCTATTGAGCAGTTAAGCAGACTACTCAAGCTTTGTCCTGACACTCTATCTGAATCGCTCGTCCATCAAATGAAGGTTTAGCGCCTGTCATGCTGTACCTATGTTATTAATTCTATCAGTAATGGTCGTATTCACTAGTGAGATAACCGATAACCGCAGTTTAAATCTCAACAGTGGCTTAAACAGCGGATTAGTCACAATATGGTATTCTGTAAGCTTGAATCCCGGTTAAAATTAAGGCATAGCGCAGATCTCTTTTAGAATGTTTACACTGCTAATAGTTACATCACTGATTAAGAAATGATACTATCATTCTAATTTTGTTTACGAAGTAAGCTGATTGGCCGATCAGCCTGAAGGACAGTGCTGTCATTGGTTGAGCGATCTAATTTTTGGTGGGTTACCGTGTAATTAATATCTACACAACATTATTTAGTGAATACCGAAGTTTCTGATTTGTGGTGTAACTCTTTACCGAGGTGTAAGTGATCTGTGGTTTAAGACAAGCTTAGTAAATACAGGCATTATTGTCTAAACTAATTACTTCTATGAGAGTTTATTCAAGGCTAATTATTTGCTTTTATATAATTGGTTCTATAGTTCAGAAAATTATCTGGATTACCTGATGTTAAATTCTGTTTTATTTTATTTTTTCTGAAATGCATATGGACTGTTTTAATGTCTTAATTAAATTCAGTATTGTTTTTATATAGTTTGTCATTTATGATCTATAAAATGGATGCACGAAGCTTCCAATTTGATTAAAACCATCGTGAATTAAAAGGCTAACAACCCAATAGTGCCTATAGTGATGTGAACAAGTTTAGAATATAAAAATTAATATATTTACATTAATAGCTTCACACGTGATATTATCTTATCGAGCACATGCCTAGAACAATATACAAATAGATATAGTCATCATCATCTTCCATTGAATCCCATTTTAACTAGGGTCGGAATGCAAACAGTCCAAAATAGACCAAAAATATATAATACAGATGTTACAATGTATGACAGGAATGTAACTTGGATCTACTCGGATTGGTTAACTCAGTGCTGCTTAGAGCCAATGAGAAGTTCATTAAGGGGTTTGTGGGCGTGGCTGGAGTGAGTCAACGACCAATAGCAGTGGAGAGATTTAGCATGATAGAGCGGCTCTACTATAGATCTGTTGAACTCATACTCAATCAGGTACGACAACAACATAAAAATCATAGCACAACTTCTATATAATAAAATCATTTGTTCTTCATCAGCACTACTTTATTAGTTAATTCTTTTCTTTTGTGAGTCATTGATTCGATCACTAGTAGACTAATAACCTGTTCCTTCTATCTTAGAATGTCTTAATAGCGTAGGGGTAGCGTCATGAAGTTCTAAATGACAGATCCTGAGGTAAATTGAACTCTCGTGGGTTCAAATCCCAGCCGCGCTGATCTGAGAGTAAAATCTTGGACATTCACTGGACTGGTTACACGGAAAATGGAATAAATTTCCTAACGGTTTAAACATGTGGTATTAAAAAGTGATAGATATCAACGTAGTTGATCATTTCACTATAATGTGTGTTTACTTTTTTACGTTCATTTATAACTGTTTAGCGTCTAGTCATGAATTAAGTTAACTAATTAATTTTTTTGATGAAAAATGTTATCTATTAATTTATAGTTTGTTTCTATGACTGCTAGATTGATTGACTATTGACTGACTTATGAGTCGATCGATAAACTTGATTGAGTGATTTTTAAATTTAGCATCTTATTTAATGTTGGATTGACTAATTGATTGATTGACTAATTGATTGATTGATTGATGATCTGGTAGGAGGAGAGAGACGGGTCAGTTGAAGGGAGAGCACGTCTGTTGTCTCGCTCACTCTTTCACTCGTGTGTCTTGACCTGTGCAGCAGAGCTTGTGCTCTTCACTCATCAGTCCACAGGTTTGTGGTGTCAGGTGTGGTGTCAGGTGTCGTGTCAGGTGTGGTGTCAGGTGTGGTGTCAGGTGTGGTATTAGTTAAATGCTTTAGAGGATTTCTGTATAATCCATGCGCATCACATGTCCCGGCCCATTTCATTCTTTCCTTGATGATTTCACTGATCCGTTGTTGTTCTGTCCTTATCCTAGAGTTTTAGAGCAGTATTTCATGGTCCAGTATTTCATGGTCCAGTATTTTATGGTCTAGTATTTCATGGTCCAATATTTCATGGTCCAGTATTTTATGATCCAGTATTTTATGGTCCAGTATTTTATGATCCAGTAAGTTATGGTCCAGTGTTTTATGGTCCAGTATTTTATGATCCAGTAAGTTATGGTCGAGTGTTTTATGATCCAGTGTATTGATCAATTATTTAAATTTATTTTAGTTAGTTTAGCTGTGTACTTTTGATATTTTTATCAAAGTTATAAGTCTTAATATACACTTATTTATTCTATTAATTGGTTGATTGATTAAATTGCTATTTGATTGATTGTAGTTGACTCTGCCCTCCTCACGCCTCGCCACAGCTGGCTCAGCAACAGCAGCTGTCTAGCAGCTGTGCAGGGCTTCTCGTTTCCATGGATACTGACGACTCTGGAGGTTGCAGCCTTTGACCTGTTCAGGGTCATCGAGAGCTTCACAAGGGCAGAGCCCCTCATGTCATCAGCTGCCTGCGTGGTCTGTGTCCTCATCATCCATGACGTTATCTAGCACTCATCCGTGATGTTATCTAGCACTCATCCATGATGTTATCTAGCATTTATCCACGATGTTATATAGCACTCATCCGTGATGTTATCTAGCACTCATCCATGATGTTATCCAGCACTCATCCATGATGTTATCTAGCACCCTGGTGAAGCTGCTAAACCCATTACCTTATCTCAATTCAATTATTGTTTATTTATATATATATTTTATTGTCTCTAATTAGCTAAGAAGTAAATCTTTGGAAATATCAAAGTATAGCATTTTATATGTGTATTATTTATGCTCATGTTTTTTATCTGCAGCATTTCCAGTTGATACGGAAGCGTTTGTTGGAGGAACTGATATGGAAGGAGGTGAGTCACCGTTTGATCTAATTTATCTGGTCTAATCTATCTGATTTTTAGTTTGCATATTTTTTTCCGTTTTTATTTTTTATGTATGCGTGATGGGTGGTCAACTAGATAGGTTTTCAATGACCTCTTTGACGGCCTAATGTTCGTTATTGCATATTTGAGTATTTTTGAAGAATAAACATAGGATTACTGTGGTCAAGGTTTGTATGTTCTGCTTGAAAATAGAATGTTAAAGATGAAGCTTTATATAAGATATTCTTTACATTTATTTATTTATAACACCATTAAAAAGGTTTAATAGCCCTGTACACAGTCTGCACACAATGTTAAACACAGAACCAACGAGTCAGGTCGGGTTGGTTTATCTTGTTTGTTTGCTTCTAGGACATAGATTAACATTCTAGTTTATGTTTTATTTGTATAATATTCACAGTTCTGCACTGATTGTACGGTGTATGTACACATTGATGTAAACATTGTTTGTACACATCTATTTAATAGGTATTTTAATTTGTACAATGCAGGATTCTAAACTTTTCTCTCTATTGAAGTTGCATGAAGTCAACATCGATCTATCAGCAACCAGCACTGCTAGCAGCTGCTCTGCTGTAAATAACAGCACTGAAATCAGCTGCTCTGCTGCTGCTAATACCAGCACTGCAAGCAGCTGCTCTGCTGGTTTGGCACCCTGCAACAGTGAGGCAGCAGCTGTAGCTAACACCCCGGCACCCTGCAGCAGTGAGATAGCAGCTGTAGCTGACACCCTGGCACCCTGCAGCTGTGAGGCAGCAGCTGTAGATGACACCCCGGCACCCTGCAGCAGTGAGGCAGCAGCTGTAGCTGACACCCCGGCACCCTGCAGCAGTGAGGCAGCAGCTGTAGCTGACACCCCGGCACCCTGCAGCTGTGAGGCAGCAGCTGTAGCTGACACCCCGGCACCCTGCAACAGTGAGGCAGCTAGCATGGTGCCTGACTCCCCAGTCACACAGATGCAGACTGTTTCAGTCAATGAACCCAAGTCTACGACCAGCACTGAGGGGTCGACAGCAAAAACATGCTCTGATTTAAGCACAGAGACAAGTGCACTACCGGTGATATCGTCAACAAGTAATAATCTGAAACTGTTGGAGTCTCCCACAGCCAGTCCTAGACAGAGCAGGACCATCGGTGGCTTTATGAAGAAAGGTGAGTGGAAATAAAGGTGTTATATCCTTGTGTGGGTCTATTGATTTGTGAGAATATTTCACAGACAAATGTGGTCATATTTTACTTAAACAATATTTGAGGAAGGTATATATATATATATATATATATATATATTGTAGCAAATACATTGCTATCATAATTGTTGTATTTGCTGTTTTCTTATATGGTAACACTGAGAGAGAGAGTGAGTTCTATCGTGTGTTCTTTGACTGCACTTATTTATTAAGCTAAGTATACTTATGTAGTATAGCTTAATTGCGTATTTGTGTTCAATAAAATGTTGTATATTTTGTTATGAAAACAAAGGCATGGTATTCAGTCACTTTAGTATTGGTAGAGACACATAGAAATTCTTATGTAGAATTTGGAGCCAGAATTGAGCGATTCATTCACCATGATAACGGAGGCAGTTTCTCCTTGAAATACCGTAAATATATCTGACATCCCCTAGACTCATTATAGAAACACGCTTCGCTGTTACATGGGGGCTCGTCCGGGATCTACAATATATATATACATGTATATATATATATAATTATATATACACTGTGTTTTTTATAACTGATACCCCAAATTGTTTTAATAGTAAAGTCGTACGAAGTGGACCGATTTTCTTGACATTTACAGTACTTGACCCGCAGACAATTCTACCAAACATAGAGAAATTTCGTTTGAATATCTTTAATACCATGAAAGTTATAGTTTTGTGAATAGGAGTGGGGTCGGATAAGAAATTTTCAGTACAGGATTGCGGGCGTGTTACACGCAGCGTAAAATTATCTCTATAAAAATAATAGCGAACACGTCACAAAATTTCTGCTAATGCTATTTTGAAGATCAATTATTTCTTTTCAAAACGACGTAAAATACGTGCTGATATGTTCTTAATTCACAAAGTTATTGAACTTTTAATGCATGCATTGCATGTCTGTGTACAATTGGTATCACCGCAGCCACTGCAGCGGCGTTCGCTAACGCCACGGCAAAATAGCTTCATCGTTTATTCTCTTCATGCAATGCATGCTTAAAAAGTTCAATAACTTTGTCAATTAAGAACATATCTGCACGTATTTTACGTCGCTTTGAAAAGAAATGATTGCTCTTCAATATAGCATTAGCAGAAATTTTATACTGCGTATTAGCTAGCTTTTTTTATAGAGATAATCTACGTTAAATGTAGCACGCCCGTAATCCTGTATTGGAAATTTCTTATCTGACCCCAATACTATTCGCGAAACTATAAGTTTCACGTTATTAAAGATATTCAAATGAAATTTCTCTGAGTTTGGTAGAATTGGCTGCTGGTGAAGTGCTATAAATTTCAAGAACATAGGTCAACTTCTTAAGACTTTATTGCTAAAACAATTTGGGGTATCGGTTATAAAAAAACACAGTGCAGTTATAGTTATTAGAAATCAGATGCATTGGATGATGAATACGATTGATTGATTGATTGATTGCAGTGCTGCAGCTAGCCCTGGAGTCTAGCTTGAGACTATGTGAAGCTCTCAATCTCTCAAATGATGTGGTAAGTTGTATGTATTCACATTGCAACTTAAGTCATCCGCTAGTATTGTTTTGTAGCAGCCTTCAGCAAGCTGCTTATTCTTCAATACTAACCGCTGCATCCACCTGTATTTTTTTTATCTGCGTTCTTTAATGTCACGTTAGCACTAGATGGCTAATGAAGAGTCTATAGAAAAATGAGCTATGACCACAACCTGTGTGGTGATCTAGACGGTGAAATCCGTATCTTTTTATATTGAATTTTGTCAGTTAATTGCCTCAGAAATTATATTAACAGTTATATCAAAGCTTTGATGTTTCTGGTCTTCCCAAAGTTGAGAATGTGATATAGAAGTGTACATACATGTATGTATAGTATACCTGTGTGTGTATGTGAAAACTCTGTGTTTGTAGTGAAGCTAGGTGCTTGTGTGCATGTATACATGACACTGTGTGTGTTTGTATGGCACTGTAAGCCTGTGTGCTTGTATGCCCGTGTGTATGTGTAGAGAGATAAGGTGTGGAGATGTGTGGAGCACATACTGACACGTAAATACACACTGCTACGTAACAGACATGTTGACCAGGTCCAGTATAACTCTTCTTCTCCTCCTCTCTTTCCCTCGCTCTTTCTCTCTGTTGCTGTCAGTGAGTCCTAGAGATTTAACGAGAGTTCACTGATTGGCTGGTCTCTCATCTAATCAGTGCTGCTGTGCTTTGTAGACCTTTGTGTGACGAGAAATGAGAAATTACCAGATATGTACAAACGAGCAATTACTAATTTACTACCTATACTGAAAATTTAACGTAGAAATAAATAATTGTATTTAATGATTTCAGTTGAGATTTTGAACTGCTCTGTTTGTGTGTCTGTATGTTATGTGTGTGTGTAGATAACTGTGTGTATGTGTAGATAACTGTATGTATATGTATAGATACTTATGTGTGTATGTGTAGATGGTTATGTGTGTGTATGTGTAATTAGTTAAATGTGTATGTGAAGATGACTATGTGTGTATGTCTAGATAGTTATGTATTTAATATACATGTAAATATGCGTAGATGGTTATGTGTGTATGTGTACATGATTAAGTGTATATGTGTAGATGGTTGTGTGTGTATGTGTAGATGGTTATGTGTGTATGTGTAGATGATTATGTATTTATATGTAGATGGTTATGTGTGTATGTGTACATGATTAAGTGTATATGTGTAGATGGTTATGTGTGTATGTGTACATGATTATGTATTTATATGTAGATGGTTATGCGTGTTTATGTGTAGATAGATACATGTGTGTATGTGTTTATGTGTAGATGGTTATGTGTTCTATATTTGCTGTGTGCCGAGTTCTGAACAAGGAGATGAAGTTCAAGGACATTGTGGACAAGTATAAAAGCCTCCCGGGCATTTCCTATCAGGTGTGGACGGTAGCTAGACTTTGTCGTCTGTGTGGATACTTGATTTGTATCGTAATGCACAATTACATTCTTGAGTAAAAAGCTGTAAAACCAATGTTAGCGTTAGTTTCCTCACTCGAAAGCGATGTCATTGACGGGTGAGCCCAGGATTTGAACCCTGCACATACTGATCCATGATGAGATATCTTAATGACGTTGCTACTGCCTCCAGACCTGTACTTACTAAACAGAGCGGTTGAAGGTCATGATGATAGTAGCTCTATGTTGTAATGAACGGACTGGCGCCTATAAAGAGCTCTGTGTTGTCCTGGACTAATATATGCATTATCTTATTTGTGTGAAAAGAAATTAAGTTAGCTAAATTATAAGTTAGAAATCAATTGCCTGACCAGTTGTTTGATTAATTTGTTTATTTATTGAATTATCGATTGATTGATTGATTGACGACACGATTAATTGATGAATTGATTTATTAGTGGTTGGTTGATTGATTGATGGATTGATTGATTTATTATTGATTGATGGTTTGATTTATTATTAATTGATGGATTGAGTTATTATAGCTTGATTGATGGATTGATTGATTTATTATTGATTGGTTGATTGATTGATTGACGGGTTGAAGGTATTCAGAGAGGTCTGGATACAGAACAACGATTATGATTCAATCATTGGATTCTACAACAAAATCTTCATGCTCTCTGTCAAGTCCTTCGTTCTCCTTTTCTCTAACGCCTCAAAGGTAAAACCTGAGGTCACATGATGCTCTCTCTCTCCTTTTTTCTCCCTCTCTCTCTCTCTCTCTCTCTCTCTCTCTCTCTCTGTTGCAAATGATAATTCTGTTAATTTAATGAACTGGTCGCTATACTATAACTCTAATATTGACAGTGTTGATTTTATGCTGCTAGATATTGTCATGAATGTAGACGGAACATGTTGATTCTGTTGATGTTGTTGCTTTTCCATCTCTATAGCGATGTTTTTTTTTTTCTATCACTATCATGTATTTAATCTCCGTTAAGTGTGTATACCTGGAATGTACTCAGTTAAAGAGTCATATTGACTAATTGTACCCATACAATACACTGCTGCTGTTGTTGTTCTTGAGTAGATGACCCAACAATACACTGTTGTTGTTGTTGTTAAAATGACCCAACCAATTATACACTGTTGTTGTTGTGTAGGTGACCCCTGCAGCCGTGTCTCCAATGATGAACAGATCAACCAATCAGATGCTCTCTCCCTCTCACATGCTTTCTCCCTCTCACTTGTTCTCCCCCTCCTACCAGTCAGTTATTCTTGTGTCTATTCTACTTCTTACTCAGCTTTGTCTCTGTAAAGAACTGCTTTCTGTTCGAATATACTATAGTACAGCTACTTCTCCTCAACATATGATTTTACAGATTGGTCTGGGTGAATTGATCTGTATTGATGTGTGCTGTGGGGACGTCCCTGACAGCATCCTTGGATGAGGAAACGGAAGTTAAACCTTTATTATTATTTTTACTATTATTGTAGGTGCTATTTATTGTCTTAGACTTCGGATGTTTAGCTGCTACATCGTTCATCATCATCTTCCCTTGAATCCCAGTTTCACTAGGGTCGGGTTACGAATAGACCTTATCCACTCCTCTCTGTCCCAGACCATATTTTGAAGCTTTTCCATTCATTTACATTTTGTAGCAATTTCTGAAGCGTAGGCGTTCACTAACTGAATGCTCATTCTGATGTTAGTTTGAATGTAGTTTTTATATCGCCTTTTATGACACTTGCAGTACACGGTTGGTCTACTCTTCAAGCATCTCATGCATAGCATGGGGACTTAGAGTTTAGCTGCTACATCAAACTAATTAAAATATATTGTTTTATAAAAAAGTATTAACATATATTGCTGTATTATCTTGTACTCTATTCTTCAAGTGCTAGATATCAGCCTGGATTGTTGTTGTAGACTGGCAGGCAGAGCTAACATACAGATCAACCCACTGATTGTATCGCCCTGTGTCTCATTCCCTGTCCCTCTCTCTCCCTCTTCCCTCACTCCTCGTACTAGGCTTCTCTACAGCTTCGGCGAGTCCGGTCCTGCTGTACGTATCTCTGCTTGTATGTCTCTGTATCTGTAGTTGTATGTCTGCATATATCTACTCGTTTATGCTTTCTGTCTCTGTGTCTGTTTAATTTTTGCTAATATATTAAGCAAATATTAAGATATTTTATCTTCTGTGTCTTTGATTGTATCTATACTTGATTGTTTGTATCTTTGTGTATGTTTCGATGTTGCTCTGTTTGTATGCAAGTATGTCACTGCTGGTTTGTTTTGATGTGGCTCTGTGTATGCTTGTATGTCACTGCTTGTATGTTTCTCTGTAGCTCTGTATGTATGCTTGTATATCACTCTTTTTGTCTATCAGTCTGTAAACACTTTGAAAGAAACATCTCGCGTTGTTCAATAATCTTTTTAGAAATATACTTATTGACGGATGATTGAGTGATTGATTGATTGAGTCTTGTTTATTTAAATGATAGATTTCTGCATTTGATGAATAGTTTTAGGACAATGGTTAGTTAAGTTAACTAATTTTTTTTTTTTTTTTACGTTTAATCATTTGATTTGCTTGATTGATTGATCGATTGATTGACTGATTTATTGATTGATTTGATTGATTGATCGCAGTCGAGAGAGAAGTTGCTGGACTTCAATGCCAGTATGAGGAGGAACAGTGGATCATTGAGCAGAGCCTCTGGGTTCAAGTCACAAGAAAATTCTGCCAAACCCTCGGCCAACAAACATCTCAAGTTTGATAGCCCGGCCGCTACACGCAGTTTTGTTGGGTGGGGTTTTCTTTCCTACTAAATTATAATTAAAAACCTTTTACAAGTATTTATTTGAAGTACATCTCGTTAATAATTGTATTTTAATATAACGTTGTGCATTAAATTTTAGAAATTCGGTATTCTTTTGTATTCGTATTAAATATGAGGTAAATAAAAACTAAATTTTGAAGCTATTTACCATTTCTGTTTAAATGTATACTTGTACTATTTTATACAAATCTGGAAAACCTTTTATCTTTCTGCACTCTGAGTGGACTTAGCTCTAGGTAATGGAACCTAGGTGCAGGGATGAGCCGTCACTGATGTCCCTTAGTGCAGTCAAAATAAAGTATTGTGCGGCCTCATTGTTACTGCACTGAACAGCCTTTAAAACATTTAAGGAATATAACTGTATGGTCTGCCGTTATGAAGCGTGTGTAACAGCACGCAGTTGTGATTATTTTCCTGTTTTATCTCATCTTCTAGAATCTTACTGTATACTTCATGTACTTAACGTCAACTTCAGGAGCATAAGACTTCTATTCAAGACAAATCGTCAAACTCAGAGGCTGCTTCAAGATTTTTGCAGCTTTCATCTCAGAATGCTATGAGTACTTCATGAGTCTGTGGTACTGACAACGCTATTTCGTGGTCTGTGTAAATAAATTCAACATTAGATAGGTTTTGGTTACTTATGTACTGTGCCATTGTCTCTGGTATACATTTGTTAGAGAGATTGTGGTGTTTTGTGTTTGATGTAGAACAAGTTCTGTGGAGGAATATCCGTTGAAGAGGAAAATCCCATCAAGTCGTAAGAGCCTGCTGTTTGATAGTCAGGAAGAGAGGTGGGTGTGTCCAGTATAGCACAGCACAATACAGTCAACATTTAACATCTGTTTTCTCGACACAAAGTGAATCCTAGCATGTTCTATGCAAAAAATAGTTTAAAATGCTAAAGATAATGTTAACGTCAGTTTCTTCAATCGAAAGCGATGTCAGTGACGGGTGAGCCCAGGATTTGAACTCCGCTAATCCGCGGTCTAATATCTTACCGACATCGCTACTGGCTCCAGTCAAATTATTAAAGTATACAATTGTGTACGGTGCATGCAAAAGTAAAACTTCACGAGAAATTAAGATCCAACCTAGTCAATTATCTGGGAAAGTTGAGTGATATTAAACTGAAAAGACTGAACCTGAATCAGTCCATAGGGACTGTAGTGCTTGACTTCCAGGGTGGAGTTCTCAGACTTTGATCACATCTGCCCTTGTGATTTCCGCAATGAATTGGCTTGAAATTAATTTTATGTGTGCCTATCACATTGGAATTCCCGGACTTAAAACAAATGTAATAAATTGAATATATTTATTTAGAATTATAAATTTATTTTCCCTGTGTTGTGTCCGGGTTGCTTGAAAAGTAGACCAACCCCTGTAAATATGCACGTGTCGTAGTAGGCGACATAAAAATAAGATCCAAACCAACATAAGAAAGGTGAGCGCCTAGGCTCCAATAATTGCTAGAAAAACTTTAACAAATGGATAAACATAAAGAAAGTCTATTCGTATCCCGAACCTGGTTAAACTGGAATTTAAGGAAGGATGGTGATGATTTACAATTTTAAATTTAAATTTATAATGATGCATGTTTATGTGTATATAGGGCTAGTGTATGTGATAATGATGTGTGATAATGATGTGTGCTTACGATGTATTATGTGTAGTATATGTAATAATGATGTGGTTTTTTGTATTATGTGTAGCATATGTGATAATGATGTGTGTTTTGTTTATTATGTGTAGTATATGTGACAGTTATGTGTGTTTCGCTTCTATTTGACAGTTCAATGGACACAGCAACAGCTAAAGATTGATTCATTCATCTGCTCATTTCTGTAAAACACATTACAAAACTGTTCCTCATCCAATCACAAGCTTCATTACATTTTTATTAACCAATCAGCGTTGATCTCTCTTAATGCTTTTCGCTTAGCAAACTAGCAGACTGAAATAGAGATATCAAAAGGTGAATCTGGTACAGCTAATGTTAACGTCAGTTTCCTCACTCTAAAGCGCTGTCAGTGACGGGCGAGCCCAGGATTTGAACCCCACACGTACTGATCCGCTGTCAAATATCTTACCGACATCACCGCTGGATCCAGCCAGTCATAGTAATCATTAACTTTTCTGTATGTTTGACCACATGTTATATAACTGAATTTATTCTGTTTGAACTCTAGCCGTCAGTTCTCTACAAGTGTACTGTTTTATCTCCAACTACCTAACCTATAGTTGAGCTTGTGATGTCGAGTACTGCATATACTTGTTAACACGGTCTTCCTGTCAAGTTATATTCTGAATTAAATGTTTATTATAACACTGATCACTGCTTTATTCTAGATGTAAACTTATAGGTACTGAATATAGCGTTGACTAATTTCCCTCTGTTTCTTTAAATTTATTGTCAGGTCGTAGCAATAACACTTTATACGTCCATTACATCATCAAAAAGACTCAGAACTTTTGTAATTGGCTCTTTAAGCTCGTTCAGTTTATAGTCAAGATTCGTATGAAAGTTTGTCATTGATAATCTGAAGGCTTAAGTATTCACGGAAGCCAAATATTTCCAAATTTAATATTTCCTTCACCAGATGTGAGCACTGAATGATGTGTACCTAAATGTGTACATGTCACGGTACTGTTAATATATTAAATCAAATAATGTTAACGTTAATGCCTGTTGATGAAAATCTTGATTTTAAATCTCATCTGTCTGTCGTTCATCTTTCTTCCAGATTCGTCAAATCAGCCAGATACGGTCATCTCTTGATAAAAATTCATTTACAATTCTTGCCAACTCAATAGTTCATTCTAAACTTGACTACTGCAATTCATTGCTATATGGTTTACCTTCTTCTTCTCTCATGCGTTTGCAACGCGTTCAAAATACTCTAGCACATGTTGTCTGTCGATCCACGAGGCTTCAGGCCACTTCTAGTTCCTTGCTTAATAACCTTCATTGGCTTCCTGTATTTAAAAGAATTAAGTATAAAATTGCTCTTTTAACTTTCAAAACACTCCTTTTTGGTAAACCTTCTTACCTTTCTGATCTCCTAATCCAATATCAACCTTCTCGTAAGCTTCGTTCTTCCGATACCAACTGCTCAAAATTCCTAATATTCTCACTTCGTTAGGTAGACGTTCATTTTCTTTCTCCGCTGCTACTGTTTGGAATTCTCTGCCTCCTGATCTTCGCTCATGTTCTACTACTTCCACTTTCCGTTGTAAGTTGAAAACACATCTCTTCCCACCATAGATTTTATTTCATATTTCCTGACTTTTTTTGATCACCGGACCGGCACTGTTTAGGATCTTTTATTTCTCTTCAGCACGTGTTTTTTCAGATCATTTGGGGTGAATCGATTTGTAGTGACATGTGATGGGGGGACGTCCCTGACATCATCCTTGTATGAGGAAACGGACGTTAACCCTTTATTATTATTATTATTAAATAGCAAAATTGATGCACGATATTTCGACTGTATAATATCATTAGAAATATGAATGTAACAGTTGCATACTAATTAAAGTAACTGCAAATACCGGAATCGTAACTTGTACATGTTTAAATGTGTTGGGTACTGCGAACTTATAGACCTTTTCATAAAACTTGTTTACTTTGAAAAAATCACGTCGTATATTTTCTTATTCGCTGGAGGGCGCCACTGTGCACTCACAGTTGACTGTTTTACGGCAGGCATTTATAATGTACGATATCTCATAAATGTAAGGTATCTTCTCTATATAGTTTACTTATACATATTAAGTGTAAATTACGACACTATTTCATAATCATTTGATAATTAATTGAAATATAATTTCCTTCCAAATTTATTTAATGTCATTCTGTTAATAAATGAAGGAATGCCTAATAAATATATGCGTATGTTTTAAACATTGCCTGCCGTCAATATAAGCACACTGCCCCACCTGGCTTTGTTTATAATCTGTGTAGAGGTGCCACTACATATTATAAAAGGTCTATAAGTTTTGATTAGGATCATGTGGTTGAGGGGACTAAGTGAGGAGGAGGCTTTCGAAGTGAAAATATTCCCTCTCGTTACTATAAATAGATGTTGCCGCACGTGATGAGACTCTGACTCTAAGCTTTGACTGTTCTCTTGTTAAGCGTTTTTAATTCTTTCCAGTGGTTTGTTGCTGAAGTAACTCTTTGTTTTGTTGTGATTCATGTCTAGTATAGCAAGTGCTACCTTTATTTTCTGTTCGTTTCTCTGTTATAATTCTCTTTAACATTAAAGCTGACAATCGCTGCCCGTGTTCTACTTTTATTCTGATTTGTTGTTAACGTTAGTGACTTTTGTGACCTCTATAGTTAACATCAACTAGAAGTTCATTCTATATCTGCCGTATTCTCAACTAGATCCTCTTGTGTTGTAGGTGTAGTTGTATTAACAGTAAATTTTAAATAAATATTTTCATATTCTTGTTCGCCAATTTTTTTAAAAATTCATAATTTAACGCAGCATATCAGCGGAAGCGTGATGTTGCAGTAGTTTAATACGTGAAAGCAATTCATTATTACTTCCTATTTGGGTACGCTGCTTATATGTTTAAACTAGAAAATGTAAAATGTGTAAAAACCAATTGAAGATTATTTTATTCAAATCTTGCTGCAGGCTATGCTAAGCTATAAAATATCTCCTGTCTCTTTCATTATAGGTTAGCATTAAATGAACGAGTGTGACATACGCTAAGAAAATCTAATGAACGCTAAAATACCACATGTTAGCAGCACAGTGCCGCATAGCACAATCATAGCACCATTGTGCCAGCATAGCACAGTCATAGCACCAATGTGCCAGCATAGCTCCAATGTGCCATCATAGCATCATTGTGCAAGCATAGCAAAGTCATAGCACCAATATGCCAGCACGGCACAGTGTAGCGAAGTGTAGGAGAGATGAATGTGTGGTATCTGCGCAATGTTAATGTTTAATTGTAACATACGATCAGACTTAACAGAGCTCACAGTGTCTCGCTAAGCTTCACCCAGCTCTGCCGAGTCTACGCGTTTAGCATTTTATAGATTAACGGTTGAATAAAAATGCGGTGTTAACATTTAATATCAAAATCTTTATAGATAATTTAAAAAGTACTGGAAGGATTTGAAATTATTTCACCAAATTATATGTAATTCCATTTCAAATTAACACTGTATTTTAAACGTTGCCACGAGGAATAGTGGAGAATGAAACCCTTGATAAGGGGTGCGAGAGAATTCATTCCTACTTAACTATTTTTTAAAATTTAGAGCACAGTTTTCCTATTAACTTAGACACGCATACTAGTTAGATTACATGTCAAATAATTTAACACTAAATTAACTGAAATTAAATTACACCCTCTCTCTCGCCCACTCTATCTCTCTCCCTCTCTCGCTCTCTCTCGCCTACTCAAAGCACTAATCGCTCTGACTCGCAATATTTAATAATTTCTCGCACTCGACGGGGGGCGCTAATGGCTCTCCTATAGATTTCTGTCAATGAGCCCCCTCCCCGCTGTCACAGAATCTCTGTCTAACCCCTCTTTGAGTATGTGTGTACATGGGTGTGTGCGTGCGTCTGTGTGTGTATTTGTGAGTACGCGTATTTCTGTATATGTGTGCGTCTGTATGTGTGTGTGTGTGTGCGCGCGTATGTGTGTGCAGTGTGTGTGTGTGTTGGTGTATGTGTATATGTGTGCGTATGTGTATATGTATGTGTGCGTTTGTGTGTGCATGTGTTTATGTGTGTGTGAATGTGTGCTTGTGTGTGAGAGGGATTTGAATTGATGAGTAGGTAGTATCGCCTAAGTGAGCAACATTTAATGATTTATATCCAAGTCATCTATCTTCAGCCCTCAACCCAGCGAGCATACACAAAGTGTCACCTAGACATACACCTAGAGCAACAAGACAACACACTGAGAGTCAGAGACAAGAGAGCATACTCACAGTGCCACCCATACATACACCTAGAGTAACAAGCCAACATACTGAGAGACAGACAAACGAGCATACACACAGTGTCACCTAGACACACCTAGAGCAGCAACACA